>JAUMJJ010000763.1:0-37568 GCA_033556795.1 Tapera naevia | reverse complement strand
GGGGGTCGGGGGGGGGCAGGGGTCTGGGGGGCACTGGGGTCGGGGGGGGTTGAATGGGGGGGTCGGGGGGGGGCAGGGGTCTGGGGGGCACTGGGGTGTGGGGGGGTGAATGGGGGGGTCGGGGGGGGGGGGCAGTGGTCTGGGGGAGCCCACGCTGGGTTCGAAGGGTCGGGGACACCTCAGGGGGTGCCCCGGGGGTCGGGGGCGGCAGAGGTTTGGGGGGCGGGGGGGGGGCTGAGAGAGGGGTAGGGGGGACCTTGGAGGGGGAAGGGGGGAGGGGTGGTGTTGGGGTCCCGGGGGGGGTTGGGGGGGGGGCACACAGGGGGTGTCAGGGGTGCAGGGTCCGGAGCGCGCTCACCGGGCGGCAGCGCCATGTCCCCCCGCGGCCACCGTAGTTGGAAATCCCCGCGCGGGCCGCGCCGCCATTGGCCGCCGGCGGTGACGTCACCCCAGCGAAGGGGTTGGGGTTTCCCCGCCGCGGGGACCCCCGCCCCCTTCTGGCCGTCACGTGATCTCGCGGGGAGGGGGGCGTGTCCCTCCCCAAGCCTCGCCCCCCCCATTTTTACGTCACGTGAAAGGGAGAGGCGACGCTCGATTTCCTGTCACGTGACCGTGCGAAACGACGCTTCCGGTTCCTCTCACGTCACGTGACGCCCCCCCAAGTCTCGCGAGAGCGGCGGCGCGCGGGGGGGGGGCAATGGCGGCGCCGGGCCCGGCGGTACCGGTAGAGGGGGAGCGGGGTGGGGGGCGCTGCGGGCCCAGCCAGGCGGACGGCGACGCCGCCCCCGCCCCGCAGGTGAGCAGCAACGGCAGCGCCGGCGGCGGCGGCGGCGGCGGCAGCGGCGGGGGAGAGGCGGCGGCCGCTGAGACGCAGCGGCAACAACCGGCGCCCAACGCCTGGCAGGTGATCAAGGGCGTCCTGTTCAGGTGAGGGGGGGCCGGGGGGAGAGAGGGGGGGTCCCCGGGGGTCCTGGGGGTGGGGGGGGGGGGGGCTCGGACCGAACCCCCCCGGGGGTCCTGGGGGGGGGGGGGGGCTCGGACCGAACCCCCCCGGGGGTCCCGGGGATGGGGAGGGGGGGGTTCGGCCTGAGCCTCCCGGGGGTTCTGGGGATGGGGGGGGCTCGGACCGACCCTCCCCCGGGGGATCCCGGGGATGGGGGGGGGGGGCTCGGCTTGACCCTCCCCCCAGGGATCCTGAGGGTGGGGGGGGGCTCAGACCGACCCCCCACCGGGGGTTCTGGGGATGGGGGGGGCTCGGCCTGAGCCTCCCGGGGGTCCTGGGGATGGGGGGGGGGGGGGGGCTCGGACCGACCCCTCCCGGGGATGGCGGGGGGGGGGGGACTCGGCCTGACCCTCCCCCCGGGGGTCATTGGAATGGGGGGGGCTCGGCCTGAGCTCCCGGGGGTTCTGGGATGGGGGGGGCTCGGACCGACCCCCCCCCCCCGGGGGTCCCGGGGATGGGGGGGGGGGGGCTCGGACCGACCCCCCCCCCGGGGGTCCCGGGGATGGGGGGGGGGGCTCGGACCGACCCCCCCCCCGGGGGTCCCGGGGATGGGGGGGCTCGGCCTGAGCCTCCCGGGGGTTCTGGGATGGGGGGGGCTCGGACCGACCCCTCCGGGGATCCCGGGGATGGGGGGGGGGGGTTCGGCCTGACCCTCCCCCCGGTGGTCCCGGGGATGGGGGGGGCTCAGCCTGACCCCCTCCCCCCCTTTCCCCTGAGGTCCTGGGGATGGGGGGGCTCGGCCTTGAGTGAGTCTTGGGTTGGGGGGGGTCTTAGCCTGACCTCCACTTTGAGTGAGTTTGGGGATGGGGGGGGGGGGGGTGTCTCGGCTTGACCCCCCCAGAGGTCCTTGGGGTGGGAGGAGGCTCGGCCTGACGACCCCCCCGGGGGGTCCTGGGGACGAGAGGGGGCTCAGCCTGACCCCCCCCAGAGGTTCTGGGGATGGGGGGGGGGGCTCAGCCTGACCCCCCCAGAGGTTCTGGGGATGGGGGGGGGGGGCTCAGCCTTGAGTGAGTCTGGGGATTGGGGGGGTCTCGGCCTGACCCCCCCCCCCCCCCGAGGTCCTGTGGTTGGAGGGGGGGGGGGGGCGCTTGGTCTGACCCCCCTGGGGCTCCTGGGGATGGGGGGGGTCTTGGCTTGACACCCCCCCCCACCCCCAGAGGTCCTGGGATTGGGGGGGGGGCTCAGTCTGACCCCCACCTTGAGTGAATGTGGGGTTGGGGGGGGGGGGCTCAGCCTGACCCCCCCCCCTCTCAGAGGTCCTGGAGATGGGGAGGGGGCTCAGCCTGACCCCCCCCCCCCCCCAGGGATTTTGGGGAATGGGGGGGGGGCGCTCAGCCTGACCCCCACTTTGAGTGAGTCTGGGACGGGGGGGGCTCGACCTGACCCCCCCCCCCGAGGTCTTGGGATGGGGGGGGGGGGGGGGGCTTGGGGGGTTCGGGTTGGCCTGACCTGACCCCCCCCCCCCCCGGGGGGTCCTGGGGAGGGGGGGGCTGGGCCTTGAGTGAGTCTGGGGATTGGGGGGGGGGGCTTAGCCTGACCCCCCCCCCCAGGGGTCCTGGGGAATGGGGGAAGAGGGGGGGGGTCTCACCCTGACCCCCACCTTGAGTTAATCTGGGGGTGGGGGTGCTCAACCTGACCCCCCCGGGGATTGGGGGGGCGGGGGGGGCTCAACCTGACCCCCCCCGGAGGTCCTGGGGATGGGGGGGGGGGGCTCAGCCTGACCCCCCCCCCCCCCCACCCCCTCCCTGTGGAGCCTCCCCGGGCTCCAAAGTCCTCGTGGTGGCCCGGCTGCCCCTCCCCCCCCCCGGAAGGAGAATTCTGGAATCAATTGGGTGGAGAAGACCTTTAAGATCACCAAGTCCAACCGCACCTTTCCCACCACCCAACGGTCCCTCAGCACCTCCTTGAGGTCCTTTCTTCTCCTCCTTTGGGCCAAGAGCCCAACCCCACCCTCCCTGTCCCATCTGGGCCTCCCCTGGTCCAAGTTGAGGTCTTGGTGGTCCCTTCCAACCCCTGATCCATTGGGAGGGGTCCCTGTCCATGGTAGAGGTTGGGTTGGGTCATCTTTGAGGTCCCTTCCAACCCCTGATCCGTTGGGAGGGGTCCCAACCATGGTAGGAGGTGGGAATTGGGTGGGCTTTGAGGTCCCTTCCAACCCATGGTGGGACGCTACGGATGGGCCTTGGAACACCTCAACCCATTGGGATTTGTCCCAACCATGGCAGGAGTTGGGTTGGGTCATCTTTGAGGTCCCTTCCAACCCCTGATCCATTGGGAGGTGTCCCTGTCCCATCCCTGGAGGTGCCCAAGGCCAGGTTGGATGGACCTTGGAGCCCCTGATCCATTGGGAGGGGTCCCAACCATAGTAGGGGTTGGGAATTGGGTGGCCCTTGAGATCCCTTCCAACCCAACCCATGGTGGGACACTACGGATGGGCCTTGGAACACCTCAGCCCAGTGGGAGGGGTCCCTGTCCCATCCCTGGAGGTGCCCAAGGCCAGGTTGGATGGGCCTTGCAGCCCCTGATCCGTTGGGAGGGGTCCCAACCATGGTAGGAGGTGGGAATTGGGTGGGCTTTGAGGTCCCTTCCAACCCAACCCTTGGTGGGACTCTATGGATGGGCCTTGGAACACCTCAACCCATTGGGATTTGTCCCAACCATGGCAGAGGTTGGGTTGGGTCATCTTTGAGGTCCCTTCCAACCCAACCCATGGTGGGACACTACGGATGGGCCTTGGAACACCTCAGCCCAGTGAGAGGGGTCCCTGTCCCATCCCTGGAGGTGCCCAAGGCCAGGTTGGATGGACCTTGGAGCCCCTGATCCATTGGGAGGGGTCCCAACCATGGCAGAGGTTGGAAATTGGGTGGGCTTTGAGGTCCTTTCTTCTCCTCCTTTGGGCCAAGAGCCCAACCCCACCCTCCCTGTCCCATCTGGGCCTCCCCTGGTCCAAGTTGAGGTCTTTGAGGTCCCTTCCAACCCCTGATCCATTGGGAGGGGTCCCTGTCCATGGCAGTGGTTGGGTTGGGTCATCTTTGAGGTCCCTTCCAACCCCTGATCCATTGGGAGGGGTCCCAACCATGGCAGGAGGTGGGAATTGGGTGGGCTTTGAGGTCCCTTCCAACCCAACCCTTGGTGGGACTCTATGGATGAGCCATGGAACACCTCAACCCATTGGGATTTGTCCCAACCATGGCAGAGGTTGGGTTGGGTCATTTTTGAGGTCCCTTCCAACCCCTGATCCATTGGGAGGGGTCCCAACCATGGCAGAGGTTGGAAATTGGGTGGGCTTTGAGGTCCTTTCTTCTCCTCCTTTGGGCCAAGAGCCCAACCCCACCCTCCCTGTCCCATCTGGGCCTCCCCTGGTCCAACCTGAGGTCTTTGAGGTCCCTTCCAACCCCTGATCCATTGGGAGGTGTCCCTGTCCATGGCAGGGGTTGGGTTGGATCATCTTTGAGGTCCCTTCCAACCCATGGTGGGACACTACGGAACACCTCAGCCCAGTGAGAGGGGTCCCTGTCCCATCCCTGGAAGTGCCCAAGGCCAGGTTGGATGGACCTTGGAGCCCCTGATCCATTGGGAGGGGTCCCAACCATGGCAGAGGTTGGAAATTGGGTGGGCTTTGAGGTCCTTTCTTCTCCTCCTTTGGCCCAAGAGCCCAACCCCACCCTCCCTGTCCCATCTGGGCCTCCCCTGGTCCAAGTTGAGGTCTTTGAGGTCCCTTCCAACCCAACCCCTTCCATGGTTCCATCATCTTGAGGTCCCTTCCAACCCAACACCTTCCATGGTTCCATCATCTTGAGGACCCTTCCAACCCAACCCATGGTGGGACGCTATGGATGGGCCTTGGAACACCTCAACCCACTGGGATTTGTCCCAACCATGGCAGGAGTTGGGTTGGGTCATCTTTGAGGTCCCTTCCAACCCCTGATCCATTGGGAGGGGTCCCAACCATGGCAGAGGTTGGGAATTGGGTGGGCTTTGAGGTCCTTTCTTCTCCTCCTTTGGGCCAAGAGCCCAACCCCACCCTCCCTGTCCCATCTGGGCCTCCCCTGGTCCAAGTTGAGGTCTTTGAGGTCCCTTCCAACCCCTCATCCATTGGGAGGTGTCCCTGTCCATGGCAGTGGTTGGGTTGGGTCATCTTTGAGGTCCCTTCCAACCCATGGTGGGACACTACGGATGGGCCTTGGAACACCTCAACCCATTGGGATTTGTCCCAACCATGGCAGGAGTTGGGTTGGGTCATCTTTGAGGTCCCTTCCAACCCCTGATCCATTGGGAGGGGTCCCTGTCCCATCCCTGGAGGTGCCCAAGGCCAGGTTGGATGGGCCTTGGAGCCCCTGATCCGTTGGGAGGGGTCCCAACCATGGTAGGAGGTGGGAATTGGGTGGGCTTTGAGGTCCCTTCCAACCCAACCCTTGGTGGGACTCTATGGATGGGCCTTGGAACACCTCAACCCATTGGGATTTGTCCCAACCATGGCAGGGGTTGAGTTGGGTCATCTTTGAGGTCCCTTCCAACCCCTGATCCATTGGGAGGGGTCCCTGTCCATGGTAGAGGTTGGGTTGGGTCATCTTTGAGGTCCCTTCCAACCCATGGTGGGACGCTACGGATGGGCCTTGGAACACCTCAACCCATTGGGATTTGTCCCAACCATGGCAGGAGTTGGGTTGGGTCATCTTTGAGGTCCCTTCCAACCCCTGATCCATTGGGAGGGGTCCCTGTCCCATCCCTGGAGGTGCCCAAGGCCAGGTTGGATGGACCTTGGAGCCCCTGATCCATTGGGAGGGGTCTCAACCATGGTAGGGGTTGGGAATTGGGTGGGCTTTGAGGTCCCTTCCAACCCAACCCATGGTGGGACTCTATGGATGGGCCTTGGAACACCTCAACCCATTGGGATTTGTCCCAACCATGGCAGGGGTTGGGTTTGAAGGGACCTCAAGATGATGGAACCATGGCAGGGGTTGGGTTGGAAGGGACCTCAAGGTCATGGAACCATGGAAGGGGTTGGGTTGGAAGGGTCCTCAAGGTCATGGAACCATGGAAGGTTCAGGCTCTGCTTCCAACCAACCTTGGCAAGGAGGAACATTCTCCAAAGGCTCTCCTGAGCCAACACTTGAGCCTTGGAAGCCCAGGAGCTCCTGGTGGGTTCCCAAACTCATTCTCCGGTCGCTCCATGAGGGGGGAAATGGGGTTTTGGAGGTCCCTGTGGCTCCCAGGAGAAGCTCCTCATGATTTATCCAAGGAAGACAGAGCTTGGAAGCCCTTGGACTCTGGGATGTGCTACCAAAAGCCTTCCAAGAGGAGGAGAAGGGGGTTGGTTTCTTCCCATCCCTGGTCTTGGAGCTCTCCAGGGATGGAGCAGCCACTGGACACTGGAAGGGGTTGGAATGGAAGGGACCTCAAGGTCATGAAACCATGGAAAAGGTTGGGTTGGAAGGGACCTCAAGGTCATGGAACCATGGAAGGGGTTGGGTTGGAAGGGACCTCAAGATGATGGAACGGGTTGGGTTGGAAGAGACCTCAAAGCCCATCCAGTTCCAATCCATGGGCAGGGACCCCTCCCACTGGCTCAGGGGGCTCCAAGCCCCTTCCAACCTGGCCTTGGGCACCTCCAGGGATGGGACCACCACGACCTCCCTGGGGAACCTCTTCCAGGGCCTCCTCAGCCTCATCCTGAAGAGTTTCTTCTCAATGTCCAATCCAAGTCTTCCTCCTCTTCCAGTTCAAAGCCCTTCCCACCCATCCCATCTTTCCAGACCCTTGGAAAAAGCCCCTCCCCAGCTTTCCTGGAGCCCCTGGGAGGTCCCCAGAGCATCTCCAGGTTGGACATTCCCACCTCTCCCAGCCTCTCCTCACCCCAGAGGTTCTCCAGCCCTTGAATCACCTCCGTGGCCTCCTCTGGACCTTCTCCACCACTTCCATCTCCTCATGGTGGGGATTCCAGAACCGGCCACAGGACCCCTGGTGGGGTCTCCCCAGAGGAGGCCAATCCCCCCCCTCTCTCCCCTCTGGTCCCACTGCTCTGGGTGCCCCCCAGGACACGGGGTGGGGGGGTTCCTGGGCTCCCAGCACCCGTTCCCACCTCAACGTGGAGCTTCTCCTCCCCCAGCACCCCAAATCCTTCTCCTCAGTGGGGGGGTCCCCAGTTATGTTTGAGGTTGCCCCAACCCAGGAGCAGGACCTTGAGGAGCTTCTTGAGGTTCTCCAGGTGCCACCTCTCCAGGTCCCTCAGGTCCCATCCCTTCCCATCATCCCCAGCTTCTGCTGAACCCTGGGTGACCCAAACTGGCCACGTTCTCACCAGCGCCCGTTCCCACCTCAACGTGGAGCTTCTCCCAGCACCCCAAATCCTTCTCCTCAGGGTGGGTCCCCAGTTGTCCTTGGGATTGGCCCAACCCAGGAGCAGGACCTTGGCCTTGAGGAGCTTCTTGAGGTTCCTCAGCCCTCGGATCCTCCTCTGGCCTCCACCCAACCTCCAAATCAATTGGAAACGGCGAGTTTTGAAGGACCCAAAGGGTTGTCCCATGTGACCCCCCGTGGATTTCTCCTTGGCTGGTTGATCCAAGGTTGGGGTGGAATCCCTTGGGTGACTTCTCTTTCCTCCTGCAGGATCTTCATCATCTGGGCCATCAGCAGCTGGTTCCGGCGCGGGCCGGCGCCGCAGGAGCAGAACGGCGCGGGCGGGACGTCCCGAGCCCCGAGCAGAAACCTCTTCCCCAAGGACACTTTAATGGTAATTGGGCACCTTCTGGGTGGCTTTTGGGGCTGAATTCGAGGTGGATCTCAAATCCTTGAGCTGGAGAATCATCTGGCTTGGAGGAGACCTCCAAGATCATCAAGTCCAACCCTTAATCCACCACCATCGTGGCTTTAAGAGCCACATCCGGTCTTGTTTTCAAAGCTTCCAGGGAGTTGGGTTGGAAGGGTCCTCAAGGTCATGGAACCATGGAAGGGGTTGGGTTGGAAGGGACCTCAAGATGATGGAACCATGGAAGGGATTGGGTTGGAAGGGACCTCAAGATGATGGAACCATGGAAGGGGTTGGGTTGGAAGGGACCTCAAGATGATGGAACCATGGAAGGGGTTGGGTTGGAAGGGACCTCAAGATGATGGAACCATGGAAGGGGTTGGGTTGGAAGGGACCTCAAGATGATGGAACCAAGGAAGGGGTTGGGTTGGAAGGGTCCTCAAGATGATGGAACCATGGAAGGGGTTGGGTTGGAAGGGACCTCAAGGTGATGGAACCATGGAAGGGGTTGGGTTGGAAGGGACCTCAAGACGATGGAACCATGGAAGGGGTTGGGTTGGAAGGGTCCTCAAGACGATGGAACCATGGAAGGGGTTGGGTTGGAAGGGACCTCAAGGTGATGGAACCATGGAAGGGGTTGGGTTGGAAGGGACCTCAAGATGATGGAACCATGGAAGGGGTTCTGTTGGAAGGGACCTCAAGGTGATGGAACCATGGAAGGGGTTGGGTTGGAAGGGTCCTCAAGACGATGGAACCATGGAAGGGGTTGGGTTGGAAGGGACCTCAAGGTGATGGAACCATGGAAGGGGTTGGGTTGGAAGGGACCTCAAGACGATGGAACCATGGAAGGGGTTGGGTTGGAAGGGACCTCAAGATGATGGAACCATGGAAGGGGTTGGGTTGGAAGGGACCTCAAGATGATGGAACCATGGAAGGGGTTGGGTTGGAAGGGACCTCAAGATGATGGAACCATGGAAGGGATTGGGTTGGAAGGGACCTCAAGGTGATGGAACCATGGAAGGGGTTGGGTTGGAAGGGACCTCAAGATGATGGAACCATGGAAGGGATTGGGTTGGAAGGGACCTCAAGGTCATGGAACCATGGAAGGGGTTGGGTTGGAAGGGACCTCAAGATGATGGAACCATGGAAGGGGTTGGGTTGGAAGGGATCCCAAGGTCATGGAACCATGGAAGAGGTTGGGTTGGAAGGGACCTCAAGATGATGGAACCATGGAAGGGATTGGGTTGGAAGGGACCTCAAGGTCATGGAACCATGGAAGGGGTTGGGTTGGAAGGGACCTCAAGGTGATGGAACCATGGAAAGGGTTGGGTTGGAAGGGACCTCAAGACGATGGAACCATGGAAGGGATTGGGTTGGAAGGGACCTCAAGATGATGGAACCATGGAAGGGGTTGGGTTGGAAGGGACCTCAAGATGATGGAACCATGGAAGGGATTGGGTTGGAAGGGTCCTCAAGATAATGGACCCATGGAAGGGGTTGGGTTGGAAGGGACCTCAAGATGATGGAACCATGGAAGGGGTTGGGTTGGAAGGGATCTCAAGATGATGGAACCATGGAAGAGGTTGGGTTGGAAGGGACCTCAAGATGATGGAACCATGGAAGGGGTTGGGTTGGAAGGGACCTCAAGACAAGGGAACCATGGAAGGGATTGGGTTGGAAGGGACCTCAAGACAATGGAACCATGGAAGGGGTTGGGTTGGAAGGGACCTCAAGATGATGGAACCATGGAAGGGGTTGGGTTGGAAGGGTCCTCAAGGTCATGGAACCATGGAAGGGGTTGGGTTGGAAGGGACCTCAAGATAATGGAACCATGGAAGGGGTTCGGTTGGAAGGGACCTCAAGATGATGGAACCATGGAAGGGGTTGGGTTGGAAGGGACCTCAAGATGATGGAACCATGGAAGGGGTTGGGTTGGAAGGGACCTCAAGACAATGGAACCATGGAAAGGGTTGGGTTGGAAGGGACCTCAAGATGATGGAACCATGGAAGGGATTGGGTTGGAAGGGACCTCAAGGTCATGGAACCATGGAAGGGGTTGGGTTGGAAGGGACCTCAAGGTGATGGAACCATGGAAAGGGTTGGGTTGGAAGGGACCTCAAGATGATGGAACCATGGAAGGGGTTGGGTTGGAAGGGACCTCAAGATGATGGAACCATGGAAGGGGTTGGGTTGGAAGGGACCTCAAGATGATGGAACCATGGAAGGGGTTGGGTTGGAAGGGACCTCAAGGTGATGGAACCATGGAAGGGGTTCTGTTGGAAGGGACCTCAAGGTGATGGAACCATGGAAGGGGTTCTGTTGGAAGGGACCTCAAGGTGATGGAACCATGGAAGGGGTTGGGTTGGAAGGGATCCCAAGGTCATGGAACCATGGAAGAGGTTGGGTTGGAAGGGACCTCAAGATGATGGAACCATGGAAGGGATTGGGTTGGAAGGGACCTCAAGATGATGGAACCATGGAAGGGGTTGGGTTGGAAGGGACCTCAAGATGATGGAACCATGGAAGGGGTTGGGTTGGAAGGGACCTCAAGGTGATGGAACCATGGAAGGGGTTGGGTTGGAAGGGACCTCAAGGTGATGGAACCATGGAAGGGGTTGGGTTGGAAGGGACCTGAAGATGATGGAACCATGGAAGGGGTTCTGTTGGAAGGGACCTCAAGGTGATGGAACCATGGAAGGGGTTGGGTTGGAAGGGACCTCAAGATGATGGAACCATGGAAGGGGTTGGGTTGGAAGGGACCTCAAGATGATGGAACCATGGAAGGGGTTGGGTTGGAAGGGTCCTCAAGATGATGGAACCATGGAAGGGGTTCTGTTGGAAGGGACCTCAAAGCCCATCCAGTTCCACCCCCATCCCCAACCACAGCTCTGCCAATGGTTGTCCCTTCCCCATCCATGGCTCTCCTCATGGTTTCTCCATCCCCATCCATGGCTCTCCTCATGGTTTCTCCATCCCCATCCATGGCTCTCCTCATGGTTTCTCCATCCCCATCCATGGCTCTCCTCATGGTTTCTCCATCCCCATCCATGGCTCTCCTCATGGTTGTCCCTTCCCCATCCATGGCTCTCCTCATGGTTGTCCCTTCCCCATCCATGGCTCTCCTCATGGTTGTCCCTTCCCCATCCATGGCTCTCCTCATGGTTGTCCCTTCCCCATCCATGGCTCTCCTCATGGTTGTCCCATCCCCATCCATGGCTCTCCTCATGGTTTCTCCATCCCCATCCATTTCTCTCCTCATGGTTTCTCCATCCCCATCCATGGCTCTCCTCATGGTTGTCCCATCCCCATCCATGGCTCTCCTCATGGTTTCTCCATCCCCATCCATGGCTCTCCTCATGGTTTCTCCATCCCCATCCATGGCTCTCCTCATGGTTTCTCCATCCCCATCCATGGCTCTCCTCATGGTTGTCCCTTCCCCATCCATGGCTCTCCTCATGGTTGTCCCTTCCCCATCCATGGCTCTCCTCATGGTTGTCCCATCCCCATCCATGGCTCTCCTCATGGTTGTCCCATCCCCATCCATGGCTCTCCTCATGGTTTCTCCATCCCCATCCATGGCTCTCCTCATGGTTGTCCCATCCCCATCCATGGCTCTCCTCATGGTTTCTCCATCCCCATCCATGGCTCTCCTCATGGTTTCTCCATCCCCATCCATGGCTCTCCTCATGGTTGTCCCATCCCCATCCATGGCTCTCCTCATGGTTTCTCCATCCCCATCCATGGCTCTCCTCATGGTTTCTCCATCCCCATCCATGGCTCTCCTCATGGTTTCTCCATCCCCACCAGCCTGGGATCAATCAGGATCAATCAAGATCCATCAGGATCAATCAGGAGCCCTTTGTGGACCTCAACCTGGTGGGCTGGGTTGAGTTGTCCCCCAGGAGCCCCCATCTTCCCCCTGTCCCTGCAGGACCTCTACGTTTACATCTCGGAGCACGAGCACTTTACGGATTTCAACCTCAGCTCGGCGCTCTTCTGGCAGAAGCGAGACCTGGTCTACGGCGACTGGACGAGCGGCGACAACGCCGACGGCTGCTACGAGCACTCCGGGGAGGTCGATATCTCCCAGGTGGGTGGGGATGGGACAAGG
The DNA here is from genome assembly GCA_033556795.1 of Tapera naevia. Classification (NCBI taxonomy): domain Eukaryota; kingdom Metazoa; phylum Chordata; class Aves; order Cuculiformes; family Neomorphidae; genus Tapera; species Tapera naevia. The sequence continues at coordinate 25,706 of JAUMJJ010000763.1, read as the reverse complement.
AAAGGTTGGAGATGAGGTGGGGACCTCATCAAAGGACCTCCCAGGTGCGTGGTGGAGCGGCGGAGAGGCCGGTGTTGGTTCTCGGAGCGCGACGGTGCCTCTTTGGGATGTGGGGTGGGGTGGAGGTGGAGCTGGAGGTGGCTCAGGTTTGGAGATGGTGGAGCTGGAGGTGGCTCAGGTTTGGAGATGGTGGAGCTGGAGGTGGCTCAGCTTTGGTGGAGGTGGCTCAGCTTTGGTGGAGGTGGAGCTGGAGGTGGCTCTGCTTTGGTGGAGGTGGAGGTGGCTCAGCTTTGGTGGAGGTGGAGCTGGAGGTGGCTCTGCTTTGGTGGAGGTGGAGGTGGCTCAGCTTTGGTGATGGTGGAGCTGGAGGTGGCTCAGCTTTGGAGATGGTGGAGCTGGAGGAGGCTCAGCTTTGGAGATGGTGGAGCTGGAGGTGCCTCAGCTTTGGAGATGGTGGAGCTGGAGGAGGCTCAGCTTTGGTGATGGTGGAGCTGGAGGAGGCTCAGCTTTGGAGATGGTGGAGCTGGAGGTGCCTCAGCTTTGGAGATGGTGGAGCTGGAGGTGCCTCAGCTTTGGAGATGGTGGAGCTGGAGGTGGCTCAGCTTTGGTGATGGTGGAGCTGGAGGAGGCTCAGCTTTGGAGATGGTGGAGCTGGAGGTGCCTCAGCTTTGGAGATGGTGGAGCTGGAGGTGCCTCAGCTTTGGAGATGGTGGAGCTGGAGGTGCCTCAGCTTTGGAGATGGTGGAGCTGGAGGTGCCTCAGCTTTGGAGATGGTGGAGCTGGAGGTGCCTCAGCTTTGGAGATGGTGGAGCTGGAGGTGGCTCAGCTTTGGAGATGGTGGAGCTGGAGGTGCCTCAGCTTTGGAGATGGTGGAGCTGGAGGTGCCTCAGCTTTGGAGATGGTGGAGCTGGAGGTGGCTCAGCTTTGGAGATGGTGGAGCTGGAGGTGGAGGTGGCTCAGCTTTGGTGGAGCTGGAGGTGGAGGTGGCTCAGCTTTGGATGTGGTGGAGGTGGAGGTGGCTCAGCTTTGGATGTGGTGGAGGTGGAGGTGGCTCAGCTTTGGTGGAGCTGGAGGTGGAGGTGGCTCAGCTTTGGTGGAGCTGGAGGTGGAGGTGCCTCAGCTTTGGTGGAGCTGGAGGTGGAGGTGGCTCAGCTTTGGTGGAGCTGGAGGTGGAGGTGGCTCAGCTTTGGTGGAGCTGGAGGTGGAGGTGGCTCAGCTTTGGTGGAGCTGGAGGTGGAGGTGGCTCAGCTTTGGTGGAGCTGGAGGTGGCTCAGCTTTGGTGGAGCTGGAGGTGGCTCAGCTTTGCTGGAGGTGGAGTTGGAGGTGGCTCAGCTTTGGTGGAGCTGGAGGTGGAGGTGGCTCAGCTTTGCTGGAGGTGGAGTTGGAGGTGGCTCAGCTTTGGTGGAGCTGGAGGTGGAGGTGGCTCAGCTTTGGTGGAGGTGGAGTTGGAGGTGGCTCAGCTTTGGTGGAGCTGGAGGTGGCTCAGCTTTGGTGGAGGTGGAGCTGGAGGTGGCTCAGCTTTGGTGGAGCTGGAGGTGGCTCAGCTTTGGTGGAGCTGGAGGTGGCTCAGCTTTGCTGGAGGTGGAGTTGGAGGTGGCTCAGCTTTGGTGGAGCTGGAGGTGGAGGTGGCTCAGCTTTGGTGGAGCTGGAGCTGGAGGTGGCTCAGCTTTGGTGGAGCTGGAGCTGGAGGTGGCTCAGCTTTGGTGGAGCTGGAGGTGGAGGTGGCTCAGCTTTGGTGGAGCTGGAGGTGGAGGTGGCTCAGCTTTGGTGGAGCTGGAGGTGGAGGTGGCTCAGCTTTGCTGGAGCTGGAGCTGGAGGTGCCTCAGCTTTGGTGGAGCTGGAGTTGGAGGTGCCTCAGCTTTGGTGGAGCTGGAGCTGGAGGTGCCTCAGCTTTGGTGGAGCTGGAGTTGGAGGTGCCTCAGCTTTGGTGAAGGTGGAGCTGGAGGTGGCTCAGCTTTGCTGGAGTTGGAGGTGGCTCAGCTTTGGTGGAGGTGGAGGTGGAGGTGCCTCAGCTTTGGTGGAGCTGGAGGTGGAGGTGGCTCAGCTTTGGTGGAGCTGGAGGTGGCTCAGCTTTGGTGGAGTTGGAGTTGGCTCAGCTTTGGTGGAGGTGGAGCTGGAGGTGGCTCAGCTTTGGTGGAGGTGGAGGTGGAGGTGGCTCAGCTTTGGTGATGGTGGAGCTGGAGGTGGCTCAGCTTTGGTGGAGGTGGAGGTGGCTCAGCTTTGGTGATGGTGGAGGTGGAGGTGTCCCAGCTTTGGAGGAGGTGGCACTTGAGGTGGCACTGGAGGTGGCCCCTGCTGGGCTGGTGTTCAGCCCCTGCCAACCAACACCCCCAGGGCCTTCTCCCCCAGGGGTCTCTCCAGGAGCTCTGCCCCAGGCCTGGAGCTCCCTGGGGTTGTTGTGTCCCAAGGGCAGGAGAGGCCACTTGGTCTCGTTGACCCTCAACCCGTTGGGTTCATCCCATGGATCCAGCCTGGCCAGAGCCCTCTGCAGAGCCTTGGCCCAGGGATCCAGCCTGGCCAGAGCCCTCTGCAGAGCCTTGGCCCAGGGATCCAGCCTGGCCAGAGCCCTCTGCAGAGCCTTGGCCCAGGGATCCAGCCTGGCCAGAGCCCTCTGCAGAGCCTTGGCCCACGGATCCAGCCTGGCCAGAGCCCTCTGCAGAGCCTTGGCCCAGGGATCCAGCCTGGCCAGAGCCCTCTGCAGAGCCTTGGCCCACGGATCCAGCCTGGCCAGAGCCCTCTGCAGAGCCTTGGCCCACGGATCCAGCCTGGCCAGAGCCCTCTGCAGAGCCTTGGCCCAGGGATCCAGCCTGGCCAGAGCCCTCTGCAGAGCCTTGGCCCAGGGATCCAGCCTGGCCAGAGCCCTCTGCAGAGCCTTGGCCCACGGATCCAGCCTGGCCAGAGCCCTCTGTAGAGCCTTGGCCCATGGATCCAGCCTGGCCAGAGCCCTCTGCAGAGCCTTGGCCCAGGGATCCAGCCTGGCCAGAGCCCTCTGCAGAGCCTTGGCCCAGGGATCCAGCCTGGCCAGAGCCCTCTGCAGAGCCTTGGCCCAGGGATCCAGCCTGATCAGAGCCCTCTGCAGAGCCTTGGCCCAGGGATCCAGCCTGCCCAGAGCTCTCTGCAGAGCCTTGGCCCAGGGATCCAGCCTGGCCAGAGCCCTCTGCAGAGCCTTGGCCCACGGATCCAGCCTGCCCAGAGCTCTCTGCAGAGCCTTGGCCCAGGGATCCAGCCTGGCCAGAGCCCTCTGCAGAGCCTTGGCCACAGATCCAGCCTGGCCAGAGCCCTCTGCAGCCCCTTCCAGCTCCTTCACCTCCACCCAGCTCGGTGCCATCTCCAAACCAGCTCTGGGTGCCCTCGATCCCTTCCCCCAGCTCATTGATGAAGATATTGATCAGGATTGGTCCCCAGGGACCCCTTTTAGAAGGTGGCACCTTCACCACCGACCTCCCATCACCCTCCTTTGCCCCAAACCCCACCCTGAGCGGCGTCACCTCTTGGCCAAGACCACCTTGGGTGGCACTTGGACCACCCTGGTGTGGCAGGAGAAGGGGTGTCCCCCCACCCACCACCACCACCCACCCTTGGGGTGTTGTCTTCCCGGTGCCCTGGGTGCTGCTCTGTGGGTGTCGTAGGGCCCCAAGGGGGGTGGGTTGGGAGGTGCCAGCTGTGGTGGTGCCACCCATGGGTGGGAGCACCCAGGGCTCGGTGGGTTTTGGTCCCAGAGCGTGCAGCAGAACGGCTCCATCTACGTCCACGTCTACTTCACCAAGAGCGGGTTCCACCCAGACCCCCGGCACAAGGAGCTCTACCGGCGCCTCGCCACCGTCCACACCTCCAGGAGTACGGCCCGGGCACCGCGGGGGGCAGGGGGGGCACCGCGGGGGGCAGGGGGGGGCAGGGGGGGCATCGCGGGGGGCAGGGGGGGCACCGCGGGGGGCAGGGGGGGCACCGCGGGGGGCAGGGGGGGGCACCGTGGGGGGCAGGGGGGGCATCGTGGGGAGAGGGGGGGCACTGTGCGGAGAGGGGGGCACCGCGGGGGGGCAGGGGGGGCACCGTGGGGAGGGGGGGGGCATCGCGGGGGGCAGGAGGGGCATCGTGGGGGGGAGAGGGGGGGCACTGTGCGGAGAGGGGGGCACCGCGGGGGGGCAGGGGGGGCACCGTGGGGGGGGCGGCAGCACCGTGGGGAGAGGGGGGGCACCGTGGGGGGCAGGGAGGGGCACCGTGGGGAGAGGGGGGGCACCGTGGGGAGAGGGGGGGCACTGCGGGGGGAAGGGGGGGGCACTGCGGGGGAGAGGGGGGGCACTGCGGGGGGAAGGAGGGGGCACTGCGGGGGAGAGGGGGGGCATCGCGGGGGGAAGGGGGGGGCACTGCGGGGGGAAGGGGGGTATCACAGGGGGCAGGGGGGGCATCGTGGGGAGGGGGGGGCACTGCGGGGAGCATCGTGGGGGGCAGGGGGGGCATCGTGGGGGGAAGGGGGGGGCATCGTGGGGAGGGGGGGGCACCGTGGGGGGGCAGGGGGGGCATCGCGGGGAGAGGGGGGAGAGGGGGGGGCACCACGGGGGGCATCGTGGGGAGAGGGGGGGGGCATCGCGGGGGGAAGGGGGGGGCATCGTGGGGGGAAGGGGGGTATCACGGGGGGCAGGGGGGGCATCGTGGGGAGGGGGGGGCACTGCGGGGAGCATCGTGGGGGGCAGGGGGGGCATCGTGGGGGGAAGGGGGGGGCATCGTGGGGAGGGGGGGGCACCGCGGGGGGGCAGGGGGGGCACCGCGGGGAGAGGGGGGAGGGGGGGGGCACCGCGGGCGGCATCGTGGGGAGGGGGGGGGGCACCGCGGGGGGGCAGGGGAGGCATCGTGGGGGGGAAGGGGGGCATGGTGGGGAGAGGGGGGACATCGTGGGGGGAAGGGGGGCACCGTGGGGGGGCAGGGGGGGCATCGTGGGGGGAAGGGGGGGGGGCATCGTGGGGGGCCGGGGGGGGCACCGCAGGGGGGGCATCGTGGGGGGAAGGGGGGGGGGGGCACCGCAGGGGGGAGGGGTATCCCAGGGGAAGGGGGGCACCGCGGGGGGCAGGGGGGGCATCGCGTGGGGAAGGGGGGCATCGTGGGGGGGAAGGGGGGGGCACTGTGGGGAGAGAGGGGGGGCATCGCAGGGAGAGGGGGGCATTGCGGGGGAGGGGGGGGGGCATTGTGAGGGGAGAGTGGGGGCATCGTGGGGGGAAGGGGTATCCCAGGGGGAGGGGGTATCCCGGGGAGGAGGGGGCACCGTGGGGGGAGGGGGCATCTTGGGGGGAAGGGGCACCGCAGGGGGCAGGGGGGGCATCATGGGGGCAGGGGGGCATCGTTGGGGCGAGTGGGGCACCGCGGGGAAAGGGGGGGCACCGCGAGGGGAGCAGGGGGGGCACTGCGGGGAGAGGGGGCATCTTGGGGGGAAAGAGGCACCCCCGGGACAAGGGGGCACCCCAAGGGTAGGGCCCCCCCTGCGGGGTGGGGGCTCCTCTGGTGCCTGGCGCGGGGGCTGTGCCCACCCTGGGGTTCCTTTCCGGGTGCCCCCGGCGCTGCCCCCCCTGGGCCGTCCCTTCAGTGATCAACAAATACAAGCGGCGGCGCTTCCAGAGGACCAAGAACCTCCTGACGGGGGAGACCGAGGCCGACCCGGAGATGGTGAAGGTTGGTGGCACCTTCGGGGGGAGGTCGACCTCAAAGCCCACCCAGTTCCCACCTCATGGCATGGTTGGGACCCCTCCCAATGGATCAGGGGTTGGAAGGGACCTCAAAGATGACCCAACCCAACCCCTGCCATGGTTGGGACAAGTCCCAATGGGTTGAGGTGTTCCAAGGCCCATCCATAGAGTCCCACCATGGGTTGGGTTGGAGGAGACCTCAAAGATGGCCCAACCCAACCTCTACCATGGACAGGGACCCCTCCCAATGGATCAGGGGTTGGAAGGGACCTCAAAGACCTCAACTTGGACCAGGGGAGGCCCAGATGGGACAGGGAGGGTGGGGTTGGGCTCTTGGCCCAAAGGAGGAGAAGAAAGGACCTCAAAGCCCACCCAATTCCCAACCTCTACCATGGTTGGGACCCCTCCCAATGGATCAGGGGCTCCAAGGCCCATCCAACCTGGCCTTGGGCACCTCCAGGGATGGGACAGGGACCCCTCCCAATGGATCAGGGGTTGGAAGAGACCCAAAGATGACCCAACCCAACCTCTACCATGGACAGCGACATCTCCCAATGGATCAGGGGTTGGAAGGGACCTCAAAGATGACCCAACCCAACCTCTGCCATGGTTGGGACAAATCCCAATGGGTTGAGGTGTTCCAAGGCTCATCCGTAGCGTCCCACCATGGGTTGGGTTGGAAGAGACCTCAAAGATGACCCAACCCAACCTCTACTATGGACAGGGACCCCTCCCAATGGATCAGGGGTTAGAAGAGACCTCAAAGATGACCCAACCCAACCTCTGCCATGGTTGGGACAAATCCCAATGGATCAGGGGTTGGAAGGGACCTCAAAGATGACCCAACCCAACCTCTGCCATGGTTGGGACAAATCCCATTGGATCAGGGGTTGGAAGGGACCTCAAAAATGACCCAACCCAACCTCTGCCATGGTTGGGACAAATCCCAATGGGTTGAGGTGTTCCAAGGCCCATCCATAGAGTCCCACCAAGGGTTGGGTTGGAAAGGACCCCAAAGATGGTCCAACCCAACCTCTACCATGGACAGGGACCCCTCCCAATGGATCAGGGGTTGGAAGAGACCCAAAGATGACCCAACCCAACCTCTGCCATGGTTGGGACAAATCCCAATGGGTTGAGGTGTTCCAAGGCCCATCCATAGAGTCCCACCATGGGTTGGGTTGGAAGGGACCCGAAAGATGGTCCAACCCAACCTCTACCATGGTTGGGACCCCTCCCAATGGATCAGGGGCTCCAAGGTCCATCCAACCTGGCCTTGGGCACCTCCAGGGATGGGACAGGGACCCCTCCCACTGGGCTGAGGTGTTCCAAGGCCCATCCGTAGTGTCCCACCAAGGGTTGGGTTGGAAGGGACCTCAAAGATGACCCAACCCAACCCCTGCCATGGTTGGGACAAATCCCAATGGATCAGGGGTTGGAAGGGACCTCAAAGATGACCCAACCCAACCCCTGCCATGGACACGGACACCTCCCAATGGGCTGAGGTGTTCCAAGGCCCATCCGTAGTGTCCTACCATGGGTTGGGTTGGAAGGGACCTCAAAGATGATCCAACCCAACCTCTGCCATGGTTGGGACAAATCCCAACGGATCAGGGGTTGGAAGAGACCCAAAGATGACCCAACCCAACCTCTACCATGGTTGGGACCCCTCCCACTGGCTCAGGGGGCTCCAAGCCCCATCCATCCTGGCCTTGGACCCCTTCCAGGGATTGGCCAACCTGTCCCAGGCCCTGCCAGGAGAACATTTCTCCCCAAGCCCCCACCTCCAACCCCCAACCCCCTTCTCCTCATCCCATCCCAAGCCCCTCCCCAGCTTTCCCAGAGCCCCTTTCCCACCTCAGAGTCTTCTCTGAGGGTCTCCCAGGAACCTCCTCTTCTCCAGGGTGACCAACCCCAACCTCTTCTTCCCCCAACCCCATAACCTGGAGGTTCTCCAAAGCCCTCGGGGTGGTCTCCATCGCCCTCTTCTCCCGCGGCGGCCGGGGCTGAGGTGACCACCGGGTGGTGGTGACGGAGCTTCTGGTGGTTCCCCTTGCAGAGAGCGGAGGATTACGGCCCCGTCGAGGTCATCTCCCACTGGCACCCCAACCTGACCATCAACATGGTAGATGACCACACGCCCTGGGTGAAGGGCAGCGTGCCACCCCCTCTGGACCAGTGTAAGGACCTCCCTTGGCACCCAACCCCTGCCCAGGGCTTCCTCCCTTCAACCTGGAGGCCCTTTGTCCTCTGTGGGCAACCAGAGGTCTTCTCTTGGTCACCACCACCCACCCTGGGGGGAATCTCTCCATGGTGGTGGCCCTGGTGGTCCTGGGTGGTCCTGGTGTCCCACTTGGCTTCCTCCCTTCAACTTGGAGGCCGTTTGTCACCTGTGGGCAACCAGAGGTCTTCTCTTGGCCACCACCCCCCACCTTGGGGAGAATCTCTCCATGATGGTGGCCCTGGTGGTCCTGGTGTCCCACTTGGCTTCCTCCCTTCACCTTGGAGGCCATTTCTTCTCTGTGGGCAACCAAAGGTCTTCTCTTGGCCACCACCACCCACCCTGGGGGGAATCTCTCCATGGTGGTGGCCCTGGTGGTCCTGGGTGGTCCTGGTGTCCCACTTGGCTTCCTCCCTTCAACTTGGAGGCCGTTTGTCACCTGTGGGCAACCAGAGATCTTCTCTTGGCCACCACCACCCACCCTGGGGGGAATCTCTCCATGGTGGTGGTCCTGGGTGGTCCTGGTGTCCCATTTGGCTTCCTCCTTTCAATTTGAGGCCCTTTGTCCTCTGTGGGCAACCAAGAGGTCTTCTCTTGGCCACCACCACCCACCTTGGGGAGAATCTCTCCATGGTGGTGGTCCTGGTGGCCCACATGGCTTCCTCCCTTCACCTTGGAGGCCATTTCTTCTCTGTGGGCAACCAGAGGTCTTCTCTTGGCCACCACCCCCCACCTTGGGTGTGGAATCTCCCCGTGGTGATGACCCTGGTGGTCCTGGGTGGCCCTGGTGTCCCATTTGGCTTCCTCCTTTCAATTTGAGGCCCTTTGTCCTCTGTGGGCAACCAGAGGTCTTCTCTTGGCCACCACCCCCCACCTTGGGGGGAATCTCTCCATGGTGGTGGCCCTGGTGGTCCTGGGTGGTCCTGGTGTCCCACTTGGCTTCCTACCTTCAACTTGGAGGCCGTTTGTCACCTGTGGGCAACCAGAGATCTTCTCTTGGCCACCACGACCCACCCTGGGGGGAATCTCTCCATGGTGGTGGTCCTGGGTGGCCCTGGTGTCCCATTTGGCTTCCTCCTTTCAATTTGAGGCCCTTTGTCCTCTGTGGGCAACCAAGAGGTCTTCTCTTGGCCACCACCACCCACCTTGGGGAGAATCTCTCCATGGTGGTGGTCCTGGTGGCCCACATGGCTTCCTCCCTTCACCTTGGAGGCCATTTCTCCTCTGTGGGCAACCAAAGGTCTTCTCTTGGCCACCACCACCCACCCTGGGGGGAATCTCTCCATGGTGGTGGCCCTGGTGGTCCTGGGTGGTCCTGGTGTCCCACTTGGCTTCCTCCCTTCAACTTGGAGGCCGTTTGTCACCTGTGGGCAACCAGAGGTCTTCTCTTGGCCACCACCACCCACCCTGGGGGGAATCTCCCCATGGTGGTGGTCCTGGGTGGTCCTGGTGTCCCATTTGGCTTCCTCCTTTCAATTTGAGGCCCTTTGTCCTCTGTGGGCAACCAAGAGGTCTTCTCTTGGCCACCACCACCCACCTTGGGGAGAATCTCTCCATGGTGGTGGTCCTGGTGTCCCACTTGGCTTCCTCCCTTCAACTTGGAGGCCGTTTGTCACCTGTGGGCAACCAGAGATCTTCTCTTGGCCACCACCACCCACCTTGGAGGTGGAATCTCCCCGTGCTGATGACCCTGGTGCTCCCTGGTGCTCCCTGGTGCTCCCTGGTGCTCCCTGGTGGTCCCTGATGATCCCTGGTGCTCCCTGATGGTCCCTGGTGCTCCTTGGTGGTCCCTGGTGGTCCCTGGTGCTCTCTGGTGCTCCCTGATGCTCCCTGATGCTCCTTGGTGGTCCCTGGTGCTCCCTGGTGGTCCCTGGTGCTCCCTGATGGTCCCTGATGGTCCCTGGTGCTCCCTGATGGTCCCTGGTGCTCCCTGGTGGTCCCTGGTGCTCCCTGGTGCTCCCTGATGGTCCCTGGTGCTCCCTGATGCTCCCTGATGCTCCCTGATGGTCCCTGATGGTCCCTGGTGCTCCCTGGTGGTCCCTGATGCTCCCTGGTGGTCCCTGGTGCTCCCTGATGCTCCTTGGTGCTCCCTGGTGTTCCCTGATGGTCCCTCATGCTCCCTGGTGGTCCCTGGTGGTCCCTGATGGTCCCTGGTGGTCCCTGGTGGTCCCTGGTGTTCCCTGATGGTCCCTGATGGTCCCTGGTGTTCCCTGATGCTCCCTGGTGGTCCCTGGTGGTCCCTGATGCTCCCTGGTGGTCCCTGATGCTCCCTGATGGTCCCTGGTGGTCCCTGGTGGTCCCTGATGGTCCCTGGTGGTCCCTGGTGGTCCCTGGTGGTCCCTGATGCTCCCTGATGGTCCCTGATGGTCCCTGGTGGTCCCTGGTGGTCCCTGATGCTCCCTGATGCTCCCTGGTGGTCCCTGATGCTCCCTGGTGGTCCCTGGTGGTCCCTGATGCTCCCTGGTGGTCCCTGGTGCTCCCTGGTGCTCCCTGGTGCTCCCTGGTGCTCCCTGATGGTCCCCGGTGGTCCCCGGTGGTCCCTGATGCTCCCTGGTGGTCCCCGGTGGTCCCTGATGCTCCCTGGTGCTCCCTGGTGGTCCCTGATGCTCCCTGGTGGTCCCTGATGCTCCCTGATGCTCCCTGGTGGTCCCTGATGGTCCCTGGTGGTCCCTGGTGGTCCCTGATGCTCCCTGATGCTCCCTGGTGGTCCCTGGTGGTCCCTGGTGGTCCCTGATGCTCCCTGATGCTCCCTGGTGGTCCCTGATGATCCCTGATGCTCCCTGGTGGTCCCTGATGCTCCCTGGTGGTCCCTGGTGGTCCCTGGTGGTCCCTGGTGGTCCCTGATGCTCCCTGGTGGTCCCTGGTGCTCCCTGGTGCTCCCTGATGGTCCCTGATGCTCCCTGATGATCCCTGATGGTCCCCGGTGGTCCCCGATGGTCCCCGATGGTCCCCGATGCTCCCCGATGGTCCCTGATGCTCCCTGGTGGTCCCTGATGATCCCTGGTGTTCCCCGGTGGTCCCCGGTGGTCCCCGGTGCTCCCCGGTGGTCCCTGGTGGTCCCTGGTGGTCCCTGGTGGTCCCTGATGATCCCTGATGGTCCCTGATGCTCCCTGGTGCTCCCTGATGATCCCTGATGCTCCCTGGTGCTCCCTGATGATCCCTGATGCTCCCTGATGCTCCCTGATGCTCCCTGGTGGTCCCTGATGGTCCCTGATGGTCCCTGATGCTCCCTGATGCTCCCTGGTGGTCCCTGGTGGTCCCTGGTGGTCCCTGGTGGTCCCTGATGCTCCCTGGTGGTCCCTGGTGCTCCCTGATGCTCCCTGGTGGTCCCTGATGCTCCCTGGTGGTCCCTGGTGCTCCCTGATGCTCCCTGGTGGTCCCTGATGATCCCTGATGGTCCCTGGTGGTCCCTGGTGGTCCTGCTGTCCCACTGGACCCCTCGTTGTCCTCCAGACGTCAAGTTCGACGCCCTGAGCGGCGATTACTTCCCCATCCTCTACTTCAACGACTACTGGAACCTGCAGAAGGATTACTTCCCCATCAACGAGTCGCTGCGGCGCCTGCCCTTCCGTCTGTCCTTCTGCCCCCTGTCCCTCTGGCGGTGGCAGCTCTACGCGGCCCAGAGCGCCCGCTCGCCCTGGAACTTTCTGGGGGAGGATCTCTACGAGCAGTCGGACGAGGAGCAGGACTCGGTCAAGGTGGGAGAAACCTCCAACTCTGACCTTTGGGGGCAGCTGGAAGGGGGTTTGGGGTGGGGGGGGTGGGTGGGGGAGCTCTTTCCGGGGCACCTTCTGAGCCCCAGGAGCTCGGAGTTGGGTTTGTGGGGTGGAGGGGTCTCCAGAGGGAGCTGGGAGGGGATATGAGGGATGGAAGGGTCTCCAGAAGGATCTGTGGGGTGGAAGGGTCTCCAGAGGGAGCTGGGAGGGGATATGAGGGGTGGAAGGGTCTCCAGAAGGATCTGTGGGGTGGAAGGGTCTCCAGAGGGAGCTGAGAGTGGATCCCCGAGGGGTGAAGATGAGTTGGGGTCTCCAGAGGGATCTGGGAATGGATCTGTGGGGTGGAGATGAGTTGGGGTCTGCAGAGGGAGCTGGGAATGGATCTGTGGGGTGGAAGGGTCTCCAGAAGGAGCTGGGAGGGGATATGAGGGGTGGAAGGGTCTCCAGAAGAATCTGTGGGGTGGAAGGGTCTCCAGAGGGAGCTGGGAGTGGATATGAGGGGTGGAAGGGTCTCCAGAAGGATCTGTGGGGTGAAAGGGTCTCCAGAAGGAGCTGAGAGTGGATATGAGGGGTGGAAGGGTCTCCAGAAGGATCTGTGGGGTGAAAGGGTCTCCAGAAGGATCTGTGGGGTGGATATGAGGGGTGGAAGGGTCTCCAGAGGGAGCTGGGAGTGGATATGAGGGGTGGAAGGGTCTCCAGAAGGATCTGTGGGGTGAAAGGGTCTCCAGAAGGAGCTGGGAGTGGATATGAGGGGTGGAAGGGTCTCCAGAAGGATCTGTGGGGTGGAAGGGTCTCCAGAGGGAGCTGGGAGGGGATATGAGGGGTGAAAGGGTCTCCAGAAGGATCTGTGGGGTGGAAGGGTCTCCAGAAGGAGCTGGGAGTGGATCTGTGGGGTGGAGATGAGTTGAGGTCTCCAGAGGGAGCTGGGAGTGGATTCTTGGGGTGGAGATGAGATGGGGTCTCCAGAGGGAGCTGGGAGTGGATATGAGGGGTGAAAGGGTCTCCAGAAGGATCTGTGGGGTGGAAGGGTCTCCAGAAGGATCTGTGGGGTGGAAGGGTCTCCAGAAGGATCTGTGGGGTGGATTCATGGGGTGGAGATGAGGAGGGGTCTCCAGAGGGACCTAGGAATGGATTCATGGGGTGGAAGGGTCTCCAGAGGGAGCTGAGAGTGGATCTGTAGGGAGGAAGATGAGTTGGGGTCTCCAGAGGGAGCTGGGAGTGGATTCATAGGGTGGAAGGGTCTCCAGAGGGATCTGGCCGTGGATCCATGGGATGGAAGGGTCTCCAGAGGGATCTGGGTGTGGATCCACGGGATGGAAGGGTCTCCAGAGGGATCTGGCCGTGGATCCACGGGGTGGAGCTGAGGAGGGGTCTCCAGAGGGATCTGGCCGTGGGGTTGGACCCAGTGGTCTCCAAGGTCTCTGCCATCCCCACGCTTCTCCTGAGGGGCCTCTCCTGCCTCTCCCAGGTGGCTCTCCTGGAGACCAACCCCTACCTCTTGGCCTTGACCATCGTCGTCTCCATCGTCCACAGCATCTTTGAGTTCTTGGCCTTCAAGAACGGTGAGAGGGGACCCCGGGGGGGGCTCCCCAACCCTTCTCCCCCCTCCTTTTCCACTTCCAGGTCTCTGGAGCTCCTGGGGCCGCGTCCTCTGTACCCCAAGGTCCATTCATAGGTGGGACCTGGGCTTAGGGGGGTTCCTTGGCCTTGGTGGGACCAACGGGGTGAGGTTCGACCCAGGGCGGCTCCTGCTCTGGGGATGTGAAGAGAGAAGGAGTTTGGGAACCCAACTGGGCTTCCAAGGCTCAAGTGTTGGCTCAGGAGAGCCTTGGGAGAAGGTTCCTCCTTGCCAAGGTTGGTTGGAAGCAGAGCCTGAACCTTCCATGGTTCCATGACCTTGAGGTCCCTTCCAACCCAACCCCTTCCATGGTTCCATGACCTTGAGGACCCTTCAAACCCAACCCCTTCCATGGTTCCATGACCTTGAGGACCCTTCAAACCCAACCCCTTCCATGGTTCCATGACCTTGAGGTCCCTTCCAACCCAACCCCTTCCATGGTTCCATCATCTTGAGGTCCCTTCCAACCCAACCCCTTCCATGGTTCCATGACCTTGAGGTCCCTTCCAACCCAACCCCTTCCATGGTTCCATCATCTTGAGGTCCCTTCCAACCCAACCCCTTCCATGGTTCCATCATCTTGAGGACCCTTCCAACTCAACCCATGGTGGGACACTACGGATGGGCCTTGGAACACCTCAACCCATTGGGATTTGTCCCAACCATGGCAGAGGTTGGGTTGGATCATCTTTGAGGTCCCTTCCAACCCCTGATCCATTGGGAGAGGTCCCTGTCCATGGCAGAGGTTGGGTTGGGTCATCTTTGAGGGCCCTTCCAACCCCTCATCCATTGGGTTGTGTCGCTGTCCATGGCAGGGGGTGGGAATTGGGTGGGCTTTGAGGTCCTTTCTTCTCCTCCTTTGGGCCAAGAGCCCAACCCCACCCTCCCTGTCCCATCTGGGCCTCCCCTGGTCCAAGTTGAGGTCTTTGAGGTCCCTTCCAACCCCTGATCCATTGGGAGGGGTCCCTGTCCATGGTAGAGGTTGGGTTGGGTCGTCTTTGAGGTCCCTTCCAACCCAACCCATGGTGGGACACTACGGATGGGCCTTGGAACACCTCAACCCAGTGGGAGGGGTCCCTGTCCCATCCCTGGAGGTGCCCAAGGCCAGGTTGGATGGACCTTGGAGCCCCTGATCCATTGGGAGGGGTCCCAACCATGGCAGGAGGGGTGGGAATTGGGTGGGCTCAATCCCAATGGGTTGAGGTGTTCCAAGGCCCATCCGTAGTGTCCCACCATGGGTTGGGTGGGAAGGGACCTCAAAGATGATCCAACCCAACCTCTACCATGGACAGGGACCCCTCCCAATGGATCAGGGGTTGGAAGGGACCTCAAAGACCTCAGGTTGGACCAGGGGAGGCCCAGATGGGACAGGGAAGGTGGGGTTGGTCTCGGGTCCCAAGCAATGAGAAGAAAGGACCTCAAAGCCCACCCAATTCCCACCTCCTGCCATGGTTGGGACCCCTCCCAATGGATCAGGGGCTCCAAGGCCCATCCAACCTGGCCTTGGGCACCTCCAGGGATGGGACAGGGACCCCTCCCAATGGGTTGAGGTGTTCCAAGGCCCATGTGTAGTGTCCCACCATGGGTTGGGTTGGAAGAGACCTCAAAGATGACCCAACCCAACCTCTACCATGGACAGGGAACCCTCCCAATGGATCAGGGGTTGGAAGAGACCCAAAGATGAGCCAACCCAACCTCTACCATGGTTGGGACAAATCCCAATGGGTTGAGGTGTTCCAAGGCCCATCCATAGCGTCCCACCATGGGTTGGGTTGGAAAGGACCTCAAGGGCCACCCAATTCCCAACCCCTGCCATGTTTGGGACCCCTCCCAATGGATCAGGGGTTGGAAGGGACCTCAAAGACCTCAACTTGGACCAGGGGAGGCCCAGATGGGACAGGGAGGGTGGGGTTGGGCTCTTGGCCCAAAGGAGGAGAAGAAAGGACCTCAAAGCCCACCCAATTCCCAACCTCTGCCATGGTTGGGACCCCTCCCAATGGATCAGGGCTTGGAAGGGACCTCAAAGATGACCCAACCCAACCTCTGCCATGGTTGGGACAAATCCCACTGGGTTGAGGTGTTCCAAGGCCCATCCATAGAGTCCCACCAAGGGTTGGGTGGGAAAGGACCTCATTGATGACCCAACCCAACCTCTACCATGGACAGGGACCCCTCCCCTTGGCTCAGGGGTCAGAAGGGCCCTCAAAGACCTCACCTTGACCCAGAGGAGCCCCAGAGCCACCCCCAGGAACCATTTCTTCCCCAGAAGGTCCCTCGGGGCTCCCTCAGAGCTCTTGGTGTCCCATCCTTGGTGGGACCCAAACCCCATCTCCATGAGGTGCCGAAGGATCCTTTGCTCTGGGGGTTGGACTCCACCACCTCCAAAGGCTTCTCCACCCTTTGGGTCCTCTCTTGGGTGGGTTGGTGACACTTTTGGGTCCCCTTTTCCAAGACATCCAGTTCTGGAACAGCCGCCAGTCCTTGGAGGGCCTCTCGGTCCGCTCGGTCTTCTTCGGGGTCTTCCAGTCGCTCGTTGTCCTCCTCTACATCCTGGACAACGAGACCAACCTGGTGGTGCAGCTCAGCGTCTTCGTGGGGCTCCTCATCGACCTCTGGAAGATCACCAAGGTCATGGACGTCCGGGTACGACGCGGGGGGGACACACGGGGGGGCACAGGAGGTCCCAGGTGGTCTCAGGAGGTCCCAGGTGGTCCCAGGAGGTTCCAGGTGGTCTCAGGAGGTCCCAGGTGGTCACACGTGGGCCCAGGAGGTCCCAGGTGGGCCCAGGAGTTCCCAGATGGTCTCAGGAGGTCCCAGATGGTCTCAGGAGGTTCCAGGTGGCCTCAGGAGGTTCCAGGAGGTCCCAGGTGGGCCCAGGAGGTCCCAGGTGGTCTCAGGAGGTTCCAGGAGGTCCCAGGTGGGCCCAGGAGGTTCCAGGCGGTCTCAGGAGGTTCCAGGAGTTCCAAGGTGTTCTCAGGAGGTTCCAGGAGGTTCCAGGTGGTCCCAGGAGGTCCAAGGTGGGCCCAGGAGGTTCCAGGTGGTCTCAGGAGGTTCCAGGTGGTCTCAGGAGGTTCCAGGAGGTCCCAGGTGGTCTCAGGAGGTCCCAGGTGGTCCCAGGAGGTTCCAGGAGGTCCCAGGTGTTCTCAGGAGGTCCCAGGTGTTCTCAGGAGGTTCCAGGTGGTCCCAGGAGGTCCCAGGTGGGCCCAGGAGGTCCAAGGTGGTCTCAGGAGGTTCCAGGTGTTCTCAGGAGGTCCCAGGAGGTCCCAGGTGGTCCCAGGTGGTCTCAGGAGGTTCCAGGTGGTCACAGGTGGTCCCAGGAGGTCCAAGGTGGGCCCAGGAGGTTCCAGGTGGTCTCAGGAGGTTCCAGGAGGTCCCAGGTGGGCCCAGGAGGTTCCAGGCAGTCTCAGGAGGTTCCAGGAGTTCCAAGGTGGGCCCAGGAGGTTCCAGGTGGTCCCAGGAGGTTCCAGGTGGGCCCAGGAGGTTCCAGGTGGTCTCAGGAGGTTCCAGGAGGTCCAAGGTGGGCCCAGGAGGTCCAAGGTGGGCCCAGGAGGTCCCAGGTGGTCCCAGGAGGTTCCAGGTGGGCCCAGGAGGTTCCAGGTGGTCTCAGGAGGTTCCAGGAGGTCCCAGGTGGTCCCAGGAGGTCCAAGGTGGTCCCAGGAGGTCCCAGGTGGTCCCAGGAGGTCCCAGGTGGGCCCAGGAGGTTCCAGGTGGTCTCAGGAGGTTCCAGGAGATCTCAGGACGTCACAGGTGGTCACAGGAGGTCCCAGGTGGTCACAGGAGATCTCAGGAGGTCCAAGGTGGTCCCAGGAGGTTCCAGGTAGTCCCAAGTGGTCTCAGGTGGTCACAAGAGGTTCCAGGAGGTCCCAGATGGTCACAGGAGGTCCAAGGTGGTCCCAGGAGGTACCAGGAGATCTCAGGAGGTTCCAGGAGGTTCCAGGAGATCTCAGATGGTCACAGGAGGTCCCAGATGGTCACAGGATGTCTCAGGTGGTCCCAGGAGGGCGAAGGTGGTCACAGGAGGTCCCAAGAGGTGCCAGGTGGTCACAGGAGGTCTCAGGTGGTTCCAGGTGGCCACAAGTGGTCTCAGGTGGTCACAAGAGGTTCCGGGAGGTCCCAGATGGTCACAGGAGGTCAAAGGTGGTCCCAGGAGGTACCAGGTGGTCACAGGATGTCTCAGGTGGTCCCAAGAGGTTCCAGGAGGGCCGAGGTGGTCACAGGAGGTCCCAAGAGGTGCCAGGTGGTCACAGGAGGTTCCAGGAGGTCCCAGGTGGTCACAGGACGTCTCAAGTGATCACAGGAGGTCCCAAGTGGTCCCAGGAGGTCCCAGGTGGTCACAGGATGTTCTAGGTGGTCCTAAGAAGTCCCAGATGGTCGCAGGACATCTCAGATGGTCACAGGAGGTTCCAGGTGATCCCAGGTAATCCCAGGAGGTCTCAGGAGGTCCCAGGTGATCCCAGGTGGTCCCAGGAGGTCCCAGGTGGTCCCAGCTGAGCTCAGGAGGTCCCAGGTGGTCCCAGGAGATCTCAGGAGGTCCCAGGTGATCCCAGGAGGTCCCAGGTGATCCCAGGTGGTCCCAGGTGGTCCCAGGAGGTCCCAGCTGAGCTCAGGTGGTCTCAGGAGGTCCCAGGAGATCCAAAGAAGTCCCAGGAGGTCCTGGGAGATCTCAGGTGGTCCCAAGTGGTCCCAGGAGGTCCCAGGAGGTCCCAGGTGGTCCCAGGAGGTCCCCTTTGCCTTCTCCCGGCAGCTGGACCGCGAGAACAAGGTTGCCGGAACCTTCCCCCGCGTCACCTTCAAGGACAAATCCACCTACGTCGAGTCGTCCACCAAGGCGTACGACGGCGTGAGTGGGGGGGGCAAAGGGGGCAAAGGGGGGGCAAAGGGGGCACCTGGGGGGCAAAGGGGGCACCTGGGGGCACCTGGGGGGGCAAAGGGGGCACCTGGGGGGGCAAAGGGGGTGAAGGGGGCGAAGGGGGCACCTGGGGGCACCTGGGGGCAAAGGGGGCACCAGGGGGGGCAAAGGGGGCACCTGGGGGCACCTGGGGGCAAAGGGGGCACCTGGGGGGCAAAGGGGGTGAAGGGGGCACCTGGGGGCAAAGGGGGCACCAGGGGGGGCAAAGGGGGCACCTGGGGGGGCAAAGGGGGTGAAGGGGGCGAAGGGGGCACCTGGGGGCAAAGGGGGCACCTGGGGGGGCAAAGGGGGCACCTTGGGGGGCAAAGGGGGTGAAGGGGGCAAAGGGGGCACCTGGGGGGGCAAATGGGGCACCTGGGGGCACCTGGGGGCAAAGGGGGCACCTGGGGGGCAAAGGGGGTGAAGGGGGCACCTGGGGGGCACCTGGGGGAACAGAGGGTCCTGGGGGGCAAAGGGGGCATCTGGGGGGCAAAGGGGGGTCCCAGGGCAGGGGGTGAAGGGGGTCCCAGGGCAGGATTGGGAGTCAAAGGGGGGGTCCCAGGGCAGGATTGAGGAGGAAAAGGGGTCCCAGGACAGGGGGCGAAAGGGGGGTCCCAGGGCAGGAGGGAAAGGGGGTCCCAGGGCAGGATTGGGGATGAAAGAGGGTCCCAGGGCAGGATTGGGAAGGGAATGGGGTCCCAGGGCAGGACTGGGTGTCAAAGGGGGGGGTCCCAGGGCAGGATTGGGGGTGAAGGGGTCCCAGGGCAGGACTGGGTGTCAAAGGGGGGGTCCCAGGGCAGGAGTGGGGGTGAAGGGGGTCAGAGCAGGGGGGAAGAGGGGGTCCCAGGGCAGGATTGAGGAGGAAAGGGGGGTCCCAGGACAGGGGGCGAAAGGGGGGTCCCAGGGCAGGAGGGAAAGGGGGTCCCAGGGCAGGATTGGGAGTCAAAGGGGGGGTCCCAGGGCAGGATTGGGGGTGAAAGGGGGTCCCAGGGCAGGATTGAGGAGGAAAGGGGGTCCCAGGGCAGGGGGGAAAGGGGGTCCCAGGGCAGGACTGGGGGTGAAAGGGGGGGTCCCAGGGCAGGACTGGGGGTGAAAGGGGGTCCCAGGGCAGGACTGGGGGGGAATGGGGTCCCAGAGCAGGACTGGGTGTCAAAGGGGGGGTCCCAGGGCAGGATTGGGGGTGAAAGGGGGTCCCAGGGCAGGACTGGGTGTCAAAGGGGGGGTCCCAGGGCAGGATTGGGGGTGAAGGGGGTCAGAGCAGGGGGGAAGAGGGGGTCCCAGGGCAGGATTGAGGAGGAAAAGGGGTCCCAGGACAGGGGGCGAAAGGGGGGTCCCAGGGCAGGATTGGGGATGAAAGGGGGGTCCCAGGGCAGGACTGGGTGTCAAAGGGGGGTCCCAGGGCAGGATTGGGGGTGAAAGGGGGTCCCAGGGCAGGATTGGGAAGGGAAGGGGGTCCCAGGGCAGGACTGGGGGGGAATGGGGTCCCAGGGCAGGAGTGGGTGTCAAAGGGGGGGGTCCCAGGGCAGGATTGGGGGTGAAAGGGGGTCCCAAGGCAGGATTGGGAAGGGAAGGGGGTCCCAGAGCAGGACTGGGTGTCAAAGGGGGGGTCCCAGGGCAGGATTGGGGGTGAAGGGGTCCCAGGACAGGACTGGGTGTCAAAGGGGGGGTCCCAGGGCAGGATTGGGAAGGGGGTCCCAGAGCAGGACTGGGTGTCAAAGGGGGGGTCCCAGGGCAGGATTGGGGGTGAAAGGGGGTCCCAGGGCAGGATTGGGAAGGGAAGGGGGTCCCAGAGCAGGACTGGGTGTCAAAGGGGGGGTCCCAGGGCAGGATTGGGGGTGAAAGGGGGTCCCAGGGCAGGACTGGGTGTCAAAGGGGGGGTCCCAGGGCAGGATTGGGAAGGGGGTCCCAGAGCAGGACTGGGTGTCAAAGGGGGGGTCCCAGGGCAGGATTGGGGGTGAAGGGGGTCAGAGCAGGGGGAAGAGGGGGTCCCAGGGCAGGATTGAGGAGGAAAGGGGGTCCCAGGGCAGGGGGGAAAGGGGGTCCAGGGCAGGACTGGGGGTGAAAGGGGGGGTCCCAGGGCAGGACTGGGGGTGAAAGGGGGGTCCCAGGGCAGGACTGGGGGGGAATGGGGTCCCAGAGCAGGACTGGGTGTCAAAGGGGGGGTCCCAGGGCAGGATTGGGGGTGAAAGGGGGTCCCAGGGCAGGACTGGGTGTCAAAGGGGGGGTCCCAGGGCAGGATTGGGGGTGAAGGGGGTCAGAGCAGGGGGGAAGAGGGGGGTCCCAGGGCAGGATTGAGGAGGAAAAGGGGTCCCAGGACAGGGGGCGAAAGGGGGGTCCCAGGGCAGGATTGGGGATGAAAGGGGGTCCCAGGGCAGGACTGGGTGTCAAAGGGGGGTCCCAGGGCAGGATTGGGGGTGAAAGGGGGTCCCAGGGCAGGATTGGGAAGGGAAGGGGGTCCCAGGGCAGGACTGGGTGTCAAAGGGGGGGTCCCAGGGCAGGATTGGGGGTGAAAGGGGGTCCCAGGGCAGGACTGGGTGTCAAAGGGGGGTCCCAGGGCAGGATTGGGAGGGAAGGGGGTCCCAGGGCAGGACTGGGTGTCAAAGGGGGGGTCCCAGGGCAGGGGGGAAAGGGGTCCCAGAGCAGGATTGAGGATGAAAGGGGGTCCCAGGCAGGATTGGGAGTCAAAGGGGGGTCCCAGGGCAGGATTGGGGGTGAAGGTGGTCAGGGCAGGTGGGAAGAGGGGGTCCCAGGGCAGGATTGAGGAGGAAAAGGGGTCCAGGACAGGGGCGAAAGGGGGGTCCCAGGGCAGGAGGGAAAGGGGGTCCCAGGGCAGGATTGAGGGTGAAAGGGGGTCCCAGGGCAGGACTGGGTGTCAAAGGGGGGGTCCCAGGGCAGGATTGGGGGTGAAGGGGGTCAGGGCAGGGGGAAGAGGGGGTCCCAGGGCAGGATTGAGGAGGAAAAGGGGTCCCAGGACAGGGGGCGAAAGGGGGGTCCCAGGGCAGGAGGGAAAGGGGGTCCCAGGGCAGGATTGAGGGTGAAAGGGGGTCCCAGGGCAGGACTGGGTGTCAAAGGGGGGGTCCCAGGGCAGGACTGGGTGTCAAAGGGGGGGTCCCAGGGCAGGATTGGGGGTGAAGGGGGTCAGGGCAGGGGGGAAGAGGGGGTCCCAGGGCAGGATTGAGGAGGAAAAGGGGTCCCAGGACAGGGGGCGAAAGGGGGGTCCCAGGGCAGGATTGGGGATGAAAGGGGGTCCCAGGCAGGACTGGGTGTCAAAGGGGGGGTCCCAGGGCAGGATTGGGGGTGAAAGGGGGTCCCAGGGCAGGACTGGGTGTCAAAGGGGGGGTCCCAGGGCAGGATTGGGGGTGAAAGGGGGTCCCAGGGCAGGACTGGGTGTCAAAGGGGGGGTCCCAGGGCAGGAGTGGGGGTGAAGGGGGTCAGAGCAGGGGGGAAGAGGGGGTCCCAGGGCAGGATTGAGGAGGAAAGGGGGTCCCAGGGCAGGGGGGAAAGGAGGGTCCCAGAGCAGGATTGGGGAGGAAAAGGGGTCCCAGGACAGGGGGCGAAAGGGGGGTCCCAGGGCAGGATTGGGGATGAAAGGGGGTCCCAGGGCAGGACTGGGTGTCAAAGGGGGGTCCCAGGGCAGGATTGGAAGGGAAGGGGGTCCCAGGGCAGGACTGGGTGTCAAAGGGGGGGGGGTCCAGGGCGGGGGGTGAAGGGGTCCCAGGGCAGGATTGGGAGGGGAAGGGGGTCCCAGGGCAGGAGTGGGTGTCAAAGGGGGGGTCCCAGGACAGGCTGGGGTGGGCGTGGGGGGTGGGGGGATCCCTGGCCCTGCGTTCGGAGCCGCTCGGGGCCGATGTCCCCGGGGTGATCCCGGGTGGGTTTGTTTTGGGGGGGTTTCCCTGACTGATTTGGGGGGGTCCCCTGCCCCGTGTGTCCCCCCCCCCCCCAGCTGGCGTTCCGGTACCTCTCGTGGATCCTCTTCCCCCTGCTGGGCTGTTACGCCGTGTACAGCCTCCTCTACCTGGAGCACAAGGGGTGGTACTCGTGGGTGCTCAGCATGCTCTACGGCTTCCTCCTCACCTTCGGTGGGCGCCGGGACCCCCACCCACCCACGGGATGGGCAAGGGGGGGCAGGGGTCACCCCTGGGGGGGGAGGGGGGGGGGGAGAGGTCCTTCAGGGGGGTTTGGGGGGGGGGGATGGTTCCTGAGGGGGGTTTTGGGGGTCAGGGTGGTCTCTGAGGGGGGTTTTGGGGGTCAGGGTGGTCTCTGAGGGGGGGTTTGGGGGTCAGGGTGGTCCTTGAGGGGGGTTTGGGGGTCAAGGTGGTCCCTGAGGGGGCTTTTTGAGGGTGGGGGTGGTCTCTGAGGGGGATTTTGGGGGTGGGAGTGGTCCCTGAGGGGGGTTTTGGGGGTCAGGGCGGTCCCTGAGGGGGGTTTGGGGGTCGGGGCGGTCCCCTGAGGGGGGTTTTGGGGGTCAGGGTGGTCCCTGAGGGGGGTTTTGGGGGTGGGGGTGGTCTCTGAGGGGGGTTTTGGGGGTTAGGGTGGTACCTGAGGGGGCTTTTTGGGGGTCAGGGTGGTCCCTAAGGGGCTTTTTGGGGTGGGGGTGGTCCTTGAGAGGGATTTTGGGGGTGGGGGTGGTCCCTGAGGGGGCTTTTTGGGGGTCAGGGTGGTCCCTGAGGGGGGGTTTGAGGGTCAAGGTGGTCTCTGAGGGGGATTTTGGGGGTGGGGATGGTCCTTGAGTGGGGTTTTGGGGGTGAGAGTGGTCTCTGAGGGGGGGGTTGGGGGTGGGGGTGGTCCCTGAGGGGGGGTTTGGGGTGAGGGTGGTCTCTGAGGGGGGTTTGGGGGTCGGGGCGGTCCCTGAGGGGGCTTTTTGGGGGTGGGGGTGGTCCTTGAGAGGGATTTTGGGGGTGGGGGTGGTCCCTGAGGGGGGGTTTTGGGGGTGGGGGTGGTCCCTGAGGGGGCTTTTGGGGGTGGGGGTGGTCCTTGAGAGGGATTTTGGGGGTGGGGGTGGTCCCTGAGGGGGGGTTTTGGGGGTGGGGGTGGTCCCTGAGGGGGGTTTTGGGGGTGGGGGTGGTCTCTGAGGGGGCTTTTTGGGGGTGGGGGTGGTCCTTGAGAGGGATTTTGGGGGTGGGGGTGGTCCTGAGGGGGGTTTGGGGGTCGGGGCGGTCCCTGAGGGGGGTTTTGGGGGTCAGGGCGGTCCCTGAGGGGGGTTTTGGGGGTCAGGGTGGTCCCTGAGGGGGGGTTTGAGGGTGAGGGTGGTCCCTGAGGGGGCTTTTTGAGGGTGGGGGTGGTCCTTGAGGGGGGGTTTGGGGTCGGGGTGGTCCCTGAGGGGGGTTTTGGGGGTGGGGGTGGTCCCTGAGGGGGCTTTTTGGGGGTGGGGGTGGTCCTTGAGAGGGATTTTGGGGGTGGGGGATGGTTCCTGAGGGGGGTTTTGGGGGTCAGGGTGGTCCCTGAGGGGGGTTTTGGGGGTCAGGGTGGTCCCTGAGGGGGCTTTTTGAGGGTGGGGGTGGTCCCTGAGGGGGGGTTTGAGGGTGAGGGTGGTCCTTGAGGGGGCTTTTGGGGGTGAGGGTGGTCCCTGAGGGGGGGTTTGGGGGTGGGGGTGGTCCTTGAGGGGGGTTTTGGGGGTGGGGGTGGTCCCTGAGGGGGGGTTTGGGGGTCGGGGTGGTCCCTGAGGGGGGTTTTGGGGGTGGGGGTGGTCCCTGAGGGGGCTTTTTGGGGGTGGGGGTGGTCCTTGAGAGGGATTTTGGGGGGGGGGGGATGGTTCCTGAGGGGGGTTTTGGGGGTCAGGGTGGTCCCTGAGGGGGCCTTTTGGGGGTGGGGATGGTCCCTGACGGGGGTTTTGGGGGTGTGGATGGTCCCTGAGGGGGGTTTGGGGGTCAGGGTGGTCCCTGAGGGGGTTTTTGAGGGTGGGGGTGGTCCTTGAGGGGGCTTTTGGGGGTGGGAGTGGTCCCTGAGGGGGGTTTTGGGGGTCAGGGTGGTCTCTGAGGGGGGTTTTGGGGGTGGGGGTGGTCTCTGAGGGGGTTTTTGAGGGTGGGGGTGGTCCTTGAGGGGGGGTTTGGGGGTCAGGGTGGTCCCTGAGGGGGCCTTTTGGGGGTGGGGATGGTCCCTGAGGGGGGGGTTTGGGGGTGAGGGTGGTCCCTGAGGGGGGGTTTGGGGGTGGGGGCGGTCCTTGAGGGGGATTTTGAGGGTGGGAGTGGTCCCTGAGGGGGGTTTTGGGGGTGAGGGTGGTCCCTGAGGGGGGGTTTTGGGGGTGGGGGTGGTCCCTGAGGGGGGGTTGGGGGTCAGGGTGGTCCCTGAGGGGGGTTTTGGGGGTGGGGGTGGTCTCTGAGGGGGTTTTTGAGGGTGGGGGTGGTCCCTGAGGGGGGGTTTGGGGGTCAGGGTGGTCCCTGAGGGGCGGTTGGGGGTGGGGATGGTCCTTGAGTGGGGTTTTGGGGGTGAGAGTGGTTTCTGAGGGGGTTTGGGGTGGGGGTGGTCCCTGAGGGGGCTTTTTGGGGTCAGGGTGGTCCCTGAGGGGGGGTTTGAGGGTCAAGGTGGTCTCTGAGGGGGATTTTGGGGGTGGGGATTGTCCTTGAGTGGGGTTTTGGGGGTGAGAGTGGTCTCTGAGGGGGGGTTGGGGGTGGGGGATGGTTCCTGAGGGGGGTTTTGGGGGTCAGGGTGGTCTCTGAGGGGGTTTGGGGTCGGGGCGGTCCCTGAGGGGGCTTTTTGGGGGTGGGGGTGATCCCTGAGGGGGGTTTGGGGGTCAGGGTGGTCCCTGAGGGGGCCTTTTGGGGGTGGGGATGGTCCCTGACGGGGGTTTTGGGGGTGGGGATGGTCCCTGAGGGGGGGTTTGGGGGTGAGGGTGGTCTCTGAGGGGGGGTTTGGGGGTGGGGGCGGTCCTTGAGGGGGATTTTGGGGGTGGGGGCGGTCCCTGAGGGGGGTTTTGGGGGTGGGAATGGTCCCTGAGGGGGGGATTTGGGGGTGAGGGTGGTCTCTGAGGGGGGTTTGGGGGTCAGGGTGGTCCCTGAGGGGGTTTTTGAGGGTGGGGGTGGTCCTTGAGGGGGCTTTTGGGGGTGGGAGTGGTCCCTGAGGGGGGTTTTGGGGGTCAGGGTGGTCTCTGAGGGGGGTTTTGGGGGTGGGGGTGGTCTCTGAGGGGGTTTTTGAGGGTGGGGGTGGTCCTTGAGGGGGGGTTTGGGGGTCAGGGTGGTCCTGAGGGGGCCTTTTGGGGGTGGGGATGGTCCCTGAGGGGGCCTTTTGGGGTGGGGATGGTCCCTGAGGGGGGGGTTTGGGGGTGAGGGTGGTCCCTGAGGGGGTTTGGGGGTCAGGGTGGTCCCTGAGGGGGGTTTTGGGGGTCGGGGTGGTCCCTGAGGGGGGGGTTTGGGGGTGGGGGGTGGTCCCTGAGGGGGCTTTTTGGGGGTCAGGGTGGTCCCTGAGGGGGCTTTTTGGGGGTGGGGGTGGTCCTTGAGAGGGATTTTGGGGGTGGGGGTGGTCCCTGAGGGGGGTTTTGGGGGTGAGGGTGGTCCCTGAGGGGGCCTTTTGGGGTGGGATGGTCCCTGACGGGGGTTTTGGGGGTGGGAATGGTCCCTGAGGGGGGATTTGGGGGTGAGGGTGGTCTCTGAGG
>JAUMJJ010000762.1:0-30493 GCA_033556795.1 Tapera naevia | reverse complement strand
GGATTTTGGGGAAAATGAACACTCTTTTGTGAGTAAAAACGCGTTTTTGAGGAAACGAAACCAATTTTGGTGGAAAAATATTTTGGGGAATATGATCCCAGTATTTATTTAAAAAAACCCGGATTATGGGGAAAATGAACAAAATGAAGTTGGGGGGGGGGGAGGGGGAAACCAAGTTTGTAGTGAAATGAACCCAATTTTGTGGAAAAAAACAGATTTAGGGGAAAATGAACCCAGATTGGGACGAAAAAAGATTATGGGGAAAATGAACCCAGTTTCGGGAGGAAAAACCCGTTTTTGAGGAAAATAAACCCAGTTTTGGGGGGAAAAAAGATTTTGGGGAAATGAACCCAGTAATTGGGAAAAAAAAACACGGATTTTGGGGAAAATGAACACAGTTTGGTCGTGAAAACCCAATCTGTAGGGAAATGAACCCAGTTTTGCTGGAAAAAAACAAATTTTGAGGAAATTGAGGGTTTTTTTCTCTCCCCCCGACTGGATTCATTTTCCCTAAAATCGGGTGTTTTCCTCCCAAATTGGGTTCATTTTCCCCAAAATACTTTTTTATCCCTCCAAAACTGGCTGCATTTCCACACAAATCAGGTTTTCCCCTCCAAACTGATTACATTTTCCAAAAATCTTCTATTTCCACTCCACACTGGGTTCATTTTCCCCAAAATCATTTTTTTCCCTATTACTGGGTTCATTTCCCCAAAATCGGGTTTTTTCCACCAAAACTGAGTTCATTTTCCCAAAATCTTCCCCCCCCCCCCCCCCCCCCCCCCTTAAAACTGGCTGCATTTTCACACAAATGAGATTTTCCCCTCCAAACTGATTTCATTTTCCCCCTAATCCGGGTTTATTTCCCTATTACTGGGTTCATTACCCCAAAAGAATTTTTCTACAAAGCACGGTTCATTTTCTCCAAAATCGGGTTTTTTCCACCAAAACCGGGTCCATTTACCTACAAGTTGGGTTTTCCCCCCAAACTGTGTTCATTTTCCCCCAGATTAGGGTTTTTTATAAAATTTTACAAAATTACTGGGTTAATTTTCCCCAAAATCACTTCCCCCCCCAAACTGGGTGCATTTTCACACAAATCAGGTTTCCCCCCCCCAAACTGGGTTAATTTTCACCATAATCAGCTTCTTTCCTCCCAAACTCGGTTCATTTCCCTACAAGTTTGTTTCCCCCCCCCCCTGCAAACTTTGTTCATTTTCCCCAAAATTCGAGTTTTTTTAACCCAATTACAGGGTTCATTTTCCCAACATAATTTTTTTCCCCAAAACTGGGTTCATTTTCCTTAAAAATGGGTTTTTCTGCCAAAACTGGGTTCATTTTCCGCATAATCAGCTTTTTTCCTCCGAAACTAGGTTCATTTTCCACAAAATCCTTATTTCCCCCCAAAACTGGGTTCATTTTCACACAAATCAGGTTTCCCCCTCAAAATAGTGTTCATTTTCCCCAAAATCTTCTATTTCCACTCCACACTTGGTTCATTTTCCCCAAAAACATTTTTTTCCCCCAAAACTGCGTCCATTTTCCCTAAATTCGCGTTTTTTTTCCACCAAAACTCTCTTCATTTACCTAGAAGATGTTTTTTTCCCCCCAAACTGTGTTCATTTTCCCCAAAATTCGGAATTTTACCGAATTACTGGGTTCGTTTTCCTCAAAATAATTGTGTTCCCCAAAACTGGGTTCATTTTCTGCATAATCAGCTTTTTCCTCTGAAACCGGGTTCATTTTCCACAAAATTCGGGAAATGAATTGAGTGCTGGTGGAAAAAAACTCACTTTGGGGAAAATGAACCCAGTTAGGGAAGAAAAACCCCGATTTTGGGGAAAATGAACCAAGTTCGGAGTGGAAATAGAAGATTTTGAGGAAAATGAACTCAGTTTGGAGAGGACAACCTGATTTGTGTGAAAACGTACCCAGTTTTGGATGTTAATAGGGATTTTGTGAAAAATGAACCTAATTTCGGAGGAAAAAAAATGCTGATTATGCGGAAAATGAACCCAGTTTTGGGGGGAAAATCCATTTGTAAGGAAAATCAACCCAGTTTGGGGGGAAAAATCCATTTTTAAGGAAAATGAACCCAGTTTTGGGGAAAAAAATATTTTGGGGAAAATGAACCCAGTAATCGGGTAAAAAAACAGAATTTTTGGGAAAATGAACAGAGTATGGGGGGTGGAACCAACTTGTAGGGAAATGAACCGAGTTTTGCTCGAAAAAAAACGACTTTGGGGAAAATCAACCCAGTTTGGGTGGAAAAAACCCGATTTTGGAGAAAATGAACCCAGTTTTTGGGGAAAAAGCCCGATTTTGGGGTAAAGAACCCAGTAATGGGGAAAAAACCTGATTTTGGGGAATATGAACACAGTTTGGAGGGGAAAACTTGATTTGTTTGAAAATGCACCCAGTGTTTTGAAGACAAAATGAGATTTTGGGGAAAATGTACCCAGTTTGGGAGGATAGAAGCTGATTATAAGGAAAATGAACCCAGTTTGGGGGGAAAAAAACATTTTGTGGAAATACAGCCAGTAATAGGGTAAAAACCCCGGATTTTGGGGAAAATGAACCCAGTTTGGTGGGGAAAACCCAATTTGAAGGGAAATAAACCCAGTTTTGTGGAAAAAATATATTTTGGGGAAAATGAACCCAGTAATGGGGAAAAATCCTGACTTTGGTGAAAATGAACCAAGTGCGGAGTGGAAATAGAAGGTTTTGAGGAAAATGAAATCAGTTTGGAGAGGACAACCTGATTTGTGTGAAAACGTACCCAGTTTTGGTTGTTAATAGGGATTTTGTGGAAAATGAACCTAATTTCGGATAAAAAATGCTGATAATGCGGAAAATGAACCCAGTTTTGGGGAAAAAATTATTTTGGGGAAAATGAACCCAGTAATCGGGTAAAAAAACAGATTTTTTGGGAAAATGAACAGAGTTTGGGGGGGGGGAACCATCTTGTAGGGAAATGAACCGAGTTTTGCTCGAAAAAAACGGACTTTGGGGAAAATCAACCCAGTTTGGGTGGAAAAAAACCCGATTTTGGGGAAAATGAACCCAGTTTTTGGGGCAAAAACCCGATTTTGGGGAAATGAACCCAGAAATGGGGAAAAAAACTGATTTTGGGGAAAATGAACACGGTTTGGGAGGAAAGAAGCTGATTATGGGGAAAATGAAACCAGTTTGGGGGGAAAAAAACATTTTTGATGAAAATGAACCCAGTTTTGAAGGCAAAAAAAGATTTTGGCAAACAAAGCCAGTAACTGGTTCAAAAATCCATATTTTTGGCAAAATGAACAGAGTTTGGTGGGGAAAACCCGATATGTAGGGAAATAAACCCAGTTTTGGTGGAAAAAACATATTTTGGGGAAAATGAACGCAGTTTTTTTGGGGAAAATATTTTTTTGGGGGGGGAAAATGAACACATTAATGGGGGAAAATCCTGATTTTGGGGAAAGTGAACCAAGTGCGGAGTGGAAATAGAAGATTTTGAGGAAAATGAACTCAGTTTGGAGAGGACAACCTGATTTGTGTGAAAATGTATCCAGTTTTGGTTGTTAATAGGGATTTTGTGGAAAATGAACCTAATTTCGGATAAAAAATGCTGATAATGCGGAAAATAAACCCAGTTTTGGGGGAAAAATCCATTTTTAAGGAAAATCAACCCAGTTTTGGGGGAAAAATCCATTTTTAAGGAAAATGAACCCAGTTTTGGGGAAAAAAATATTTTGGGTAAATGAACCCAGTAATCGGGTAAAAAACCAGATTTTTTGGGAAAATGAACAGAGTTTGGGGGGGGGGGAACCATCTTGTAGGGAAATGAACCGAGTTTTGCTCGAAAAAAACCGACTTTGGGGAAAATCAACCCAGTTTGGCTGGAAAAAAACCGATTTTGGGGAAAATGAACGCAGTTTTTTTGGGGAAAATATTTTTTTTGGGGGGAAAATCAACATAGTAATGGGGGAAAATCCTGATTTTGGGGAAAGTGAACCAAGTGCGGAGTGGAAATAGAAGATTTTGAGGAAAATGAACTCAGTTTGGAGAGGAAGACCTGATTTGTGTGAAAACGTACCCAGTTTTGGATGTTAATAGGGATTTTGTGAAAAATGAACCTAATTTTGGAGGAAAAAATGCTGATTATGCGGAAAATGAACCCAGTTTTGGGGGAAAAAAATCCATTTTTAAGGAAAATCAACCCAGTCTGGGGGGAAAAATCCATTTTTAAGGAAAATGAACCCAGTTTTGGGGAAAAAAATTATTTTGGGGAAAATGAACCCAGTAATCGGGTAAAAAACCAGAATTTTTGGGAAAATGAATAGAGTTTGGGGGGGGGGGGAAACCAACTTGTAGGGAAATGAACGGAGTTTTGCTCAAAAAAAACTGACTTTGGGGAAAATCAACCCAGTTTGGGTGGAAGAAAAACGATTTTGGGGAAAATGAACCCAGTAATGGGGAAAAAACCTGATTTTGGGGAAAATGAACACGGTTTGGGAGGAAAGAAGCTGATTATGGGGAAAATGAAACCAGTTTGGGGGGAAAAACATTTTTGATGAAAATGAACCCAGTTTTGAAGGAAAAAAAAGATTTTGGGGAAACAAAGCCAGTAACAGGTTCAAAAATCCATATTTTTGGCAAAATGAACACAATTTGGTGGGGAAAACTCGATATGTAGGGAAATAAACCAAGTTCTGGTGGAAAAAACATATTTTGGGGAAAATGAACCCAGTTTGGTGGGGAAAACCCGATATGTAGGGAAATAAACGCAGTTTTGGTGTAAAAAAACAAATTTTGGGGAAAAGGAACCCAGTTTTTTTGGGGAAAAATTTTTTTGGGGGAAAATGAACACAGTAATGGTGGGGAAAATCCTGATTTTGGGGAAAATGAACCAAGTGCGGAGTGGAAATAGAAGATTTTGAGGAAAATGAACTCAGTTTGGAGAGGACAACCTGATTTGTGTGAAAACGTACCCAGTTTTGGTTGTTAATAGGGATTTTGTGAAAAATGAACCTAATTTCGGAGAAAAAAATGCTGATTACGCGGAAAATGAACCCAGTTTTGGGGGGAAAATCCATTTTTAAGGAAAATGAACCCAGTTTTGGGGAAAAAAATTATTTTGGGGAAAATGAACCCAGTAATCGGGTAAAAAAACAGATTTTTGGGAAAATCAACAGAGTTTGGGGGGGGGGAACAAACTTGTAGGGAAATGAACCGAGTTTTGCTCGAAAAAAAACGACTTTGGGGAAAATCAACACAGTTTGGGAGGAAAAAAACCGATTTTGGGGAAAATGAACCCAGATTTTGGGGAAATGAAGCCAGTAATGGGGAAAAAAACTGATTTTGGGGAAAATGGACACAGTTTGGAGGGGAAAACTTGATTTATGTGAAAATGCACCCAGTGTTTTGAAGAAAAAATGAGATTTTGGGGAAAATGTACCCAGTTTGGGAGGATAGAAGCTGATTATAAGGAAAATGAACCCAGTTTGGGGGGAAAAAAACATTTTGTGGAAATACAGCCAGTAATAGGGTAAAAACCCCGGATTTTGGGGAAAATGAACCCAGTTTGGTGGGGAAAACCCAATTTGAAGGGAAATAAACCCAGTTTTGTGGAAAAAATATATTTTGGGGAAAATGAACCCAGTAATGGGGAAAAATCCTGACTTTGGTGAAAATGAACCAAGTGCGGAGTGGAAATAGAAGATTTTGAGGAAAATGAAATCAGTTTGGAGAGGACAACCTGATTTGTGTGAAAACGTACTCAGTTTTGGTTGTTAATAGGGATTTTGTGAAAAATGAACCTAATTTCGGAGAAAAAAATGCTGATTATGCGGAAAATGAACCCAGTTTTGGGGGAAAAATCCATTTTTAAGGAAAATCAACCCAGTTTTGGGGGGAAAATCCATTTTTAAGGAAAATCAACAAAGTTTTGGGGGAAAAAATTATTTTGGGGAAAATGAACCCAGTAATCGGGTAAAAAACCAGATTTTTTTGGAAAATGAACAGAGTTTGGGGGGGAAACAACTTGTAGGGAAATGAACCGAATTTTGCTCGAAAAAAAACGACTTTGGGGAAAATCAACCCAGTTTGGGTGGAAAAAACCCGATTTTGGGGAAAATGAAACCAGTTTTTGGGGAAAAAACCCGATTTTGGGGAAATGAACCCAGAAATGGGGAAAAAAACTGATTTTGGGGAAAATGAACACGGTTTGGGAGGAAAGAAGCTGATTATGGGGAAAATTAAACCAGTTTGTGGGGAAAAAATATTTTGATGAAAATTAACCCAGTTTTGAAGGAAAAAAAAGATTTTGGGGAAACAAAGCCAGTAACAGGTTCAAAAATCCATATTTTGGGGAAAATGAACCCAGTTTGGTGGGGAAAACCCGATATGTAGGGAAAAAAACCCAGTTTTGGTGGAAAAAACATATTTTGGGGAAAATGAACCCAGTTTTTTTGGGGAAAATTTTTTTGGGGGGAAAATGAACACAGTAATGGGGGAAAATCTTGATTTTGGGGAAAATGAACCAAGTGTGGAGTGGAAATAGAAGATTTTGAGGAAAATGAACTCAGTTTGGAGAGGACAACCTGATTTGTGTGAAAACGTACCCAGTTTTGGTTGTTAATAGGGATTTTGTGAAAAATGAACCTAATTTCGGAGAAAAAAAAATGCTGATTATGCGGAAAATGAACCCAGTTTTGGGGGAAAAATCCATTTTTAAGGAAAATCAACCCAGTTTGGGGGGAAAAATCCATTTTTAAGGAAAATGAACCCAGTTTTGGGGAAAAAAATATTTTGGGGAAAATGAACCCAGTAATCGGGTAAAAAAACAGAATTTTTGGGAAAATGAACAGAGTATGGGGGGTGGAACCAACTTGTAGGGAAATGAACCGAGTTTTGCTCGAAAAAAAACGACTTTGGGGAAAATCAACCCAGTTTGGGTGGAAAAAACCCGATTTTGGAGAAAATGAACCCAGTTTTTGGGGAAAAAGCCCGATTTTGGGGTAAAGAACCCAGTAATGGGGAAAAAACCTGATTTTGGGGAATATGAACACAGTTTGGAGGGGAAAACTTGATTTGTTTGAAAATGCACCCAGTGTTTTGAAGACAAAATGAGATTTTGGGGAAAATGTACCCAGTTTGGGAGGATAGAAGCTGATTATAAGGAAAATGAAGCCAGTTTGGGGGGAAAAAAACATTTTGTGGAAATACAGCCAGTAATAGGGTAAAAACCCCGGATTTTGGGGAAAATGAACCCAGTTTGGTGGGGAAAACCCAATTTGAAGGGAAATAAACCCAGTTTTGTGGAAAAAATATATTTTGGGGAAAATGAACCCAGTAATGGGGAAAAATCCTGACTTTGGTGAAAATGAACCAAGTGCGGAGTGGAAATAGAAGATTTTGAGGAAAATGAAATCAGTTTGGAGAGGACAACCTGATTTGTGTGAAAACGTACCCAGTTTTGGTTGTTAATAGGGATTTTGTGGAAAATGAACCTAATTTCGGATAAAAAATGCTGATAATGCGGAAAATGAACCCAGTTTTGGGGGAAAAATCCATTTTTAAGGAAAATCAACCCAGTTTTGGGGGAAAAATCCATTTTTAAGGAAAATGAACCCAGTTTTGGG
This sequence comes from Tapera naevia, assembly GCA_033556795.1. Taxonomy (NCBI): domain Eukaryota; kingdom Metazoa; phylum Chordata; class Aves; order Cuculiformes; family Neomorphidae; genus Tapera; species Tapera naevia. The sequence goes on along the minus strand of JAUMJJ010000762.1, from coordinate 22,868 downwards.
GAAAAAAATATTTTGGGTAAATGAACCCAGTAATCGGGTAAAAAACCAGATTTTTTGGGAAAATGAACAGAGTTTGGGGGGGGGGAACCATCTTGTAGGGAAATGAACCGAGTTTTGCTCGAAAAAAACTGACTTTGGGGAAAATCAACCCAGTTTGGGTGGAAAAAAACCCGATTTTGGGGAAAATGAACCCAGTTTTTGGGGAAAAAAACCCGATTTTGGGGAAATGAACCCAGAAATGGGGAAAAAAACTGATTTTGGGGAAAATGAACACGGTTTGGGAGGAAAGAAGCTGATTATGGGGAAAATGAAACCAGTTTGGGGGGAAAAAAACATTTTTGATGAAAATGAACCCAGTTTTGAAGGCAAAAAAAGATTTTGGCAAACAAAGCCAGTAACTGGTTCAAAAATCCATATTTTTGGCAAAATGAACAGAGTTTGGTGGGGAAAACCCGATATGTAGGGAAATAAACCCAGTTTTGGTGGAAAAAACATATTTTGGGGAAAATGAACCCAGTTTTTTTGGGGAAAATATTTTTTTGGGGGGGGAAAATGAACACATTAATGGGGGAAAATCCTGATTTTGGGGAAAATGAACCAAGTGCGGAGTGGAAATAGAAGATTTTGAGGAAAATGAACTCAGTTTGGAGAGGACAACCTGATTTGTGTGAAAATGTATCCAGTTTTGGTTGTTAATAGGGATTTTGTGGAAAATGAACCTAGTTTCAGAGGAAAAAATGCTGATTATGCGGAAAATGAACCCAAGCTTCAGCTGCAAACATTACGTTGTTCAGGAGACAAATATTACATTGGTCCGGAGACACCGCCTTCTCTTAACGGCTAGCTCTCTAAAGTGAAGCCGGTCGGAAAGCTGCCTCTCGCCGCGGTTCTACAGACATCCAGGCAGGCTGCTTCTTGCCTCCCTGACAAACAGTCTTTTCCGATTTCTAGCATCATATTAAAGCGCATCCACAGCAGTCCAAAATCTTGCCTCCTACCCAACCCCGAATTTTCTATTTTGGAAATGTTTTAGCATGACATTTCATCTCCTAACAATGTATTTAAAAGAGAAATAATCGGATGATCTCTTCGTGTTCAAGGACGACAGATCCCTTTTTTCCTGTCCGTCCCCTTCAGCCTCTGCAAACTGTTTCTGCTGAAACGTCTTACCACAGCCGGCAGCGAATTCACACACATTCTCTGAACTGTACGGTTTTGTTTTTCTTCCAAGGGAGAGAAGATACTAACCCGTTGATTTTAAAGAATCCTGGAATTTCCTTCCATGAATAGCTGCCAGAAGAGAAAGCTTTTTAGCTGCAGGGTATTCTTCTCTCGAAGGCTTACATATACAGGCAAAGAGTGGACCTGTTCTTGCTTTCTTGAGCAGCCTTCACAGTGTTGCCCTGGCTTTCACAGTAGGCTTCAGCTGCAAACATTACTTTGTTCGGGAAACACCGCCTTCTCTTACCGGCTAGCTCTCTAAAGTGAAGCCGGCCGGAAAGCTGCCTCTCGCCGCGGTTCTACAGACATCCCGGCAGGCTGCTTCTTGCCTCCCTGACGAACAGTCTTTTCCGATTTCTAGCATCATATTAAAGCGCATCCACAGCAGTCTAAAATCTTGCCTCCTACCCAACCCCGAATTTTCTATTTTGGAAATGTTTTAGCATGACATTTCATCTCCTAACAATGTATTTAAAAGACAAATAATCGGATGATCTCTTCGTGTTCAAGGACGACAGATCCCTTTTTTCCTGTCCGTCCCCTTCAGCCTCTTCAAACTGTTTCTGCTGAAATGTCTTACCACAGCCAGCAGCGAATCCACAATTCATTGAACTGCACGGTTTTGTTTTTCCTACAATGGAGAGCAGAAATTAACCCCTTGATTTTAAAGAATCCTGGAATTTCCTTCCATGAATACCTGCCAGAAGAGAAAGCATTTTAGTGGCAGGATATTCCTCTCTCGAAGGCTGACAAATACAGGCAAACAGTGGAGCTGCTCTTGCTTTCTTGAGCAGCCTTCACAGTGTTGCCCCGGCTTTCACAGTAGGCTTCAGCTACAAACATTACGTTGTTCGGGAGACAGTGCCTTCTCTTACCGGCTAGCTCTCTAAAGTGAAGCCGGTCGGAAAGCTGCCTCTGCCCGCGGTTCTACAGACATCCCGGCAGTCTTCTTCTTGCCTCCCTGACGAACAGTCATTTCAGATTTTGGGAGAAATGAACCCAGTTTGGGAGGAAAAAAGCTGATTATGGGGAAAATGAAGCCAGTTTGTGGGGTAAAACCCGGTTTTGACTAAAATAAACCCAGTTATGGGGAAAATGAACCCAGTAATGGGGAAAAAAACTGATTATGGAGAAAATAAACAGAGTTTGGGGTGGAACACAATTTGTAGGGAAAGGAACACAGTTAAGGTGGAAAAAAACATTCTGTGGAAAATGAACCCAGAGTGGAGGGGAAAACATGATTTGTGTAAATATGCAACCAGTTTTGGGGGAAAAAAAGAGATTTTGGGAAAATGAACCCAGATTTTGGGGAAAAAAACTGATTTTGGGGAAAATGAACACAGTTTGGAGGGGAAAACTTGATTTGTGTTAAAATGCACCCAGATTTTGAAGAAAAAAGGGATATTGTGGACAATGAAAAAAGTTCCGGAGGAAAAAAGCTGGTCATGGGTATAATGAACCTAGTTTTGGGGGAAAAAAAAGCCGTTTTTGATGAAAATGACCCCAGTTTTGGGGGGAAAAAGAGATTTTGGGAAAATGAACCCAGTAATGGGGAAAAAACTGATTATGGGGAAAATGAACCCAATTTGGGGGGGAACCCAGTTTTTAGAGAAGTTTTGGTGGAAAAAAACCCGATTTTGTAGAAAATTAACCCAGTGTGGAGAGGAAATAGAGGATTTTGGGGAAAATGAACACTCTTTTGTGAGTAAAAACGCGTTTTTGAGGAAACGAAACCAATTTTGGTGGAAAAATATTTTGGGGAATATGATCCCAGTATTTATTTAAAAAAACCCGGATTATGGGGAAAATGAACAAAATGAAGTTTGGGGGGGAGGGGGAAACCAAGTTTGTAGTGAAATGAACCCAATTTTGTGGAAAAAAACAGATTTAGGGGAAAATGAACCCAGATTGGGACGAAAAAAGATTATGGGGAAAATGAACCCAGTTTCGGGAGGAAAAACCCGTTTTTGAGGAAAATAAACCCAGTTTTGGGGGGAAAAAAGATTTTGGGGAAATGAACCCAGTAATTGGGAAAAAAAAACACGGATTTTGGGGAAAATGAACACAGTTTGGTCGTGAAAACCCAATCTGTAGGGAAATGAACCCAGTTTTGCTGGAAAAAAACAAATTTTGAGGAAATTGAGGGTTTTTTTCTCTCCCCCCGACTGGATTCATTTTCCCTAAAATCGGGTGTTTTCCTCCCAAATTGGGTTCATTTTCCCCAAAATACTTTTTTATCCCTCCAAAACTGGCTGCATTTCCACACAAATCAGGTTTTCCCCTCCAAACTGATTACATTTTCCAAAAATCTTCTATTTCCACTCCACACTGGGTTCATTTTCCCCAAAATCATTTTTTTCCCTATTACTGGGTTCATTTCCCCAAAATCGGGTTTTTTCCACCAAAACTGAGTTCATTTTCCCAAAATCTTCCCCCCCCCCCCCCCCCCCCCCCCCCCTTAAAACTGGCTGCATTTTCACACAAATGAGATTTTCCCCTCCAAACTGATTTCATTTTCCCCCTAATCCGGGTTTATTTCCCTATTACTGGGTTCATTACCCCAAAAGAATTTTTCTACAAAGCACGGTTCATTTTCTCCAAAATCGGGTTTTTTCCACCAAAACCGGGTCCATTTACCTACAAGTTGGGTTTTCCCCCCAAACTGTGTTCATTTTCCCCCAGATTAGGGTTTTTTATAAAATTTTACAAAATTACTGGGTTAATTTTCCCCAAAATCACTTCCCCCCCCCAAACTGGGTGCATTTTCACACAAATCAGGTTTCCCCCCCCCAAACTGGGTTAATTTTCACCATAATCAGCTTCTTTCCTCCCAAATTCGGTTCATTTCCCTACAAGTTTGTTTCCCCCCCCCCCCTGCAAACTTTGTTCATTTTCCCCAAAATTCGAGTTTTTTTAACCCAATTACAGGGTTCATTTTCCCAACATAATTTTTTTCCCCAAAACTGGGTTCATTTTCCTTAAAAATGGGTTTTTCTGCCAAAACTGGGTTCATTTTCCGCATAATCAGCTTTTTTCCTCCTAAACTAGGTTCATTTTCCACAAAATCCTTATTTCCCCCCAAAACTGGGTTCATTTTCACACAAATCAGGTTTCCCCCTCAAAATAGTGTTCATTTTCCCCAAAATCTTCTATTTCCACTCCACACTTGGTTCATTTTCCCCAAAAACATTTTTTTCCCCCAAAACTGCGTCCATTTTCCCTAAATTCGCGTTTTTTTTCCACCAAAACTCTCTTCATTTACCTAGAAGATGTTTTTTTTCCCCCCAAACTGTGTTCATTTTCCCCAAAATTCGGAATTTTACCGAATTACTGGGTTCGTTTTCCTCAAAATAATTGTGTTCCCCAAAACTGGGTTCATTTTCTGCATAATCAGCTTTTTCCTCTGAAACCGGGTTCATTTTCCACAAAATTCGGGAAATGAATTGAGTGCTGGTGGAAAAAAACTCACTTTGGGGAAAATGAACCCAGTTAGGGAAGAAAAACCCCGATTTTGGGGAAAATGAACCAAGTTCGGAGTGGAAATAGAAGATTTTGAGGAAAATGAACTCAGTTTGGAGAGGACAACCTGATTTGTGTGAAAACGTACCCAGTTTTGGATGTTAATAGGGATTTTGTGAAAAATGAACCTAATTTCGGAGGAAAAAAATGCTGATTATGCGGAAAATGAACCCAGTTTTGGGGGGAAAATCCATTTGTAAGGAAAATCAACCCAGTTTGGGGGGAAAAATCCATTTTTAAGGAAAATGAACCCAGTTTTGGGGAAAAAAATATTTTGGGGAAAATGAACCCAGTAATCGGGTAAAAAAACAGAATTTTTGGGAAAATGAACAGAGTATGGGGGGTGGAATCAACTTGTAGGGAAATGAACCGAGTTTTGCTCGAAAAAAAACGACTTTGGGGAAAATCAACCCAGTTTGGGTGGAAAAAACCCGATTTTGGAGAAAATGAACCCAGTTTTTGGGGAAAAAGCCCGATTTTGGGGTAAAGAACCCAGTAATGGGGAAAAAAACTGATTTTGGGGAATATGAACACAGTTTGGAGGGGAAAACTTGATTTGTTTGAAAATGCACCCAGTGTTTTGAAGACAAAATGAGATTTTGGGGAAAATGTACCCAGTTTGGGAGGATAGAAGCTGATTATAAGGAAAATGAACCCAGTTTGGGGGAAAAAAACATTTTGTGGAAATACAGCCAGTAATAGGGTAAAAACCCCGGATTTTGGGGAAAATGAACCCAGTTTGGTGGGGAAAACCCAATTTGAAGGGAAATAAACCCAGTTTTGTGGAAAAAATATATTTTGGGGAAAATGAACCCAGTAATGGGGAAAAATCCTGGCTTTGGTGAAAATGAACCAAGTGCGGAGTGGAAATAGAAGGTTTTGAGGAAAATGAAATCAGTTTGGAGAGGACAACCTGATTTGTGTGAAAACGTACCCAGTTTTGGTTGTTAATAGGGATTTTGTGAAAAATGAACCTAATTTCGGATAAAAAATGCTGATAATGCGGAAAATAAACCCAGTTTTGGGGGAAAAATCCATTTTTAAGGAAAATCAACCCAGTTTTGGGGGAAAAATCCATTTTTAAGGAAAATGAACCCAGTTTTGGGGAAAAAAATATTTTGGGTAAATGAACCCAGTAATCGGGTAAAAAAACAGATTTTTTGGGAAAATGAACAGAGTTTGGGGGGGGGGGGAACCATCTTGTAGGGAAATGAACCGAGTTTTGCTCGAAAAAAACCGACTTTGGGGAAAATCAACCCAGTTTGGCTGGAAAAAAACCGATTTTGGGGAAAATGAACGCAGTTTTTTTGGGGAAAATATTTTTTTGGGGGGGAAAATCAACATAGTAATGGGGGAAAATCCTGATTTTGGGGAAAGTGAACCAAGTGCGGAGTGGAAATAGAAGATTTTGAGGAAAATGAACTCAGTTTGGAGAGGACAACCTGATTTGTGTGAAAACGTACCCAGTTTTGGATGTTAATAGGGATTTTGTGAAAATTGAACCTAATTTTGGAGGAAAAAATGCTGATTATGCGGAAAATGAACCCAGTTTTGGGGGAAAAAAATCCATTTTTAAGGAAAATCAACCCAGTCTGGGGGGAAAAATCCATTTTTAAGGAAAATGAACCCAGTTTTGGGGAAAAAAATTATTTTGGGGAAAATGAACCCAGTAATCGGGTAAAAAACCAGAATTTTTGGGAAAATGAATAGAGTTTGGGGGGGGGGGGAAACCAACTTGTAGGGAAATGAACGGAGTTTTGCTCAAAAAAAACTGACTTTGGGGAAAATCAACCCAGTTTGGGTGGAAGAAAAACGATTTTGGGGAAAATGAACCCAGTAATGGGGAAAAAACCTGATTTTGGGGAAAATGAACACGGTTTGGGAGGAAAGAAGCTGATTATGGGGAAAATGAAACCAGTTTGGGGGGAAAAACATTTTTGATGAAAATGAACCCAGTTTTGAAGGAAAAAAAAGATTTTGGGGAAACAAAGCCAGTAACAGGTTCAAAAATCCATATTTTTGGCAAAATGAACACAATTTGGTGGGGAAAACTCGATATGTAGGGAAATAAACCAAGTTCTGGTGGAAAAAACATATTTTGGGGAAAATGAACCCAGTTTGGTGGGGAAAACCCGATATGTAGGGAAATAAACGCAGTTTTGGTGTAAAAAAACAAATTTTGGGGAAAAGGAACCCAGTTTTTTTGGGGAAAAATTTTTTTGGGGGAAAATGAACACAGTAATGGTGGGGAAAATCCTGATTTTGGGGAAAATGAACCAAGTGCGGAGTGGAAATAGAAGATTTTGAGGAAAATGAACTCAGTTTGGAGAGGACAACCTGATTTGTGTGAAAACGTACCCAGTTTTGGTTGTTAATAGGGATTTTGTGAAAAATGAACCTAATTTCGGAGAAAAAAATGCTGATTACGCGGAAAATGAACCCAGTTTTGGGGGGAAAATCCATTTTTAAGGAAAATGAACCCAGTTTTGGGGAAAAAAATTATTTTGGGGAAAATGAACCCAGTAATCGGGTAAAAAACCAGATTTTTGGGAAAATCAACAGAGTTTGGGGGGGGGAACAAACTTGTAGGGAAATGAACCGAGTTTTGCTCGAAAAAAAACGACTTTGGGGAAAATCAACACAGTTTGGGAGGAAAAAAACCGATTTTGGGGAAAATGAACCCAGATTTTGGGGAAATGAAGCCAGTAATGGGGAAAAAAACTGATTTTGGGGAAAATGGACACAGTTTGGAGGGGAAAACTTGATTTATGTGAAAATGCACCCAGTGTTTTGAAGAAAAAATGAGATTTTGGGGAAAATGTACCCAGTTTGGGAGGATAGAAGCTGATTATAAGGAAAATGAACCCAGTTTGGGGGGAAAAAAACATTTTGTGGAAATACAGCCAGTAATAGGGTAAAAACCCCGGATTTTGGGGAAAATGAACCCAGTTTGGTGGGGAAAACCCAATTTGAAGGGAAATAAACCCAGTTTTGTGGAAAAAATATATTTTGGGGAAAATGAACCCAGTAATGGGGAAAAATCCTGACTTTGGTGAAAATGAACCAAGTGCGGAGTGGAAATAGAAGATTTTGAGGAAAATGAAATCAGTTTGGAGAGGACAACCTGATTTGTGTGAAAACGTACTCAGTTTTGGTTGTTAATAGGGATTTTGTGAAAAATGAACCTAATTTCGGAGAAAAAAATGCTGATTATGCGGAAAATGAACCCAGTTTTGGGGGAAAAATCCATTTTTAAGGAAAATCAACCCAGTTTTGGGGGGAAAATCCATTTTTAAGGAAAATCAACAAAGTTTTGGGGGAAAAAATTATTTTGGGGAAAATGAACCCAGTAATCGGGTAAAAAACCAGATTTTTTTGGAAAATGAACAGAGTTTGGGGGGGAAACAACTTGTAGGGAAATGAACCGAATTTTGCTCGAAAAAAAACGACTTTGGGGAAAATCAACCCAGTTTGGGTGGAAAAAACCCGATTTTGGGGAAAATGAAACCAGTTTTTGGGGAAAAAACCCGATTTTGGGGAAATGAACCCAGAAATGGGGAAAAAAACTGATTTTGGGGAAAATGAACACGGTTTGGGAGGAAAGAAGCTGATTATGGGGAAAATTAAACCAGTTTGTGGGGAAAAAATATTTTGATGAAAATTAACCCAGTTTTGAAGGAAAAAAAAGATTTTGGGGAAACAAAGCCAGTAACAGGTTCAAAAATCCATATTTTGGGGAAAATGAACCCAGTTTGGTGGGGAAAACCCGATATGTAGGGAAAAAAACCCAGTTTTGGTGGAAAAAACATATTTTGGGGAAAATGAACCCAGTTTTTTTGGGGAAAATTTTTTTGGGGGGAAAATGAACACAGTAATGGGGGAAAATCTTGATTTTGGGGAAAATGAACCAAGTGTGGAGTGGAAATAGAAGATTTTGAGGAAAATGAACTCAGTTTGGAGAGGACAACCTGATTTGTGTGAAAACGTACCCAGTTTTGGTTGTTAATAGGGATTTTGTGAAAAATGAACCTAATTTCGGAGAAAAAAAATGCTGATTATGCGGAAAATGAACCCAGTTTTGGGGGAAAAATCCATTTTTAAGGAAAATCAACCCAGTTTGGGGGGAAAAATCCATTTTTAAGGAAAATGAACCCAGTTTTGGGGAAAAAAATATTTTGGGGAAAATGAACCCAGTAATCGGGTAAAAAAACAGAATTTTTGGGAAAATGAACAGAGTATGGGGGGTGGAACCAACTTGTAGGGAAATGAACCGAGTTTTGCTCGAAAAAAAACGACTTTGGGGAAAATCAACCCAGTTTGGGTGGAAAAAACCCGATTTTGGAGAAAATGAACCCAGTTTTTGGGGAAAAAGCCCGATTTTGGGGTAAAGAACCCAGTAATGGGGAAAAAACCTGATTTTGGGGAATATGAACACAGTTTGGAGGGGAAAACTTGATTTGTTTGAAAATGCACCCAGTGTTTTGAAGACAAAATGAGATTTTGGGGAAAATGTACCCAGTTTGGGAGGATAGAAGCTGATTATAAGGAAAATGAACCCAGTTTGGGGGGAAAAAAACATTTTGTGGAAATACAGCCAGTAATAGGGTAAAAACCCCGGATTTTGGGGAAAATGAACCCAGTTTGGTGGGGAAAACCCAATTTGAAGGGAAATAAACCCAGTTTTGTGGAAAAAATATATTTTGGGGAAAATGAACCCAGTAATGGGGAAAAATCCTGACTTTGGTGAAAATGAACCAAGTGCGGAGTGGAAATAGAAGGTTTTGAGGAAAATGAAATCAGTTTGGAGAGGACAACCTGATTTGTGTGAAAACGTACCCAGTTTTGGTTGTTAATAGGGATTTTGTGGAAAATGAACCTAATTTCGGATAAAAAAATGCTGATAATGCGGAAAATGAACCCAGTTTTGGGGGAAAAATCCATTTTTAAGGAAAATCAACCCAGTTTTGGGGGAAAAATCCATTTTTAAGGAAAATGAACCCAGTTTTGGGGAAAAAAATATTTTGGGTAAATGAACCCAGTAATCGGGTAAAAAACCAGATTTTTTGGGAAAATGAACAGAGTTTGGGGGGGGGGAACCATCTTGTAGGGAAATGAACCGAGTTTTGCTCGAAAAAAACTGACTTTGGGGAAAATCAACCCAGTTTGGGTGGAAAAAAACCCGATTTTGGGGAAAATGAACCCAGTTTTTGGGGAAAAAACCCGATTTTGGGGAAATGAACCCAGAAATGGGGAAAAAAACTGATTTTGGGGAAAATGAACACGGTTTGGGAGGAAAGAAGCTGATTATGGGGAAAATGAAACCAGTTTGGGGGGAAAAAAACATTTTTGATGAAAATGAACCCAGTTTTGAAGGCAAAAAAAGATTTTGGCAAACAAAGCCAGTAACTGGTTCAAAAATCCATATTTTTGGCAAAATGAACAGAGTTTGGTGGGGAAAACCCGATATGTAGGGAAATAAACCCAGTTTTGGTGGAAAAAACATATTTTGGGGAAAATGAACGCAGTTTTTTTGGGGAAAATATTTTTTTGGGGGGGGGAAAATGAACACATTAATGGGGGAAAATCCTGATTTTGGGGAAAGTGAACCAAGTGCGGAGTGGAAATAGAGGATTTTGAGGAAAATGAACTCAGTTTGGAGAGGACAACCTGATTTGTGTGAAAATGTATCCAGTTTTGGTTGTTAATAGGGATTTTGTGGAAAATGAACCTAGTTTCAGAGGAAAAAATGCTGATTATGCGGAAAATGAACCCAAGCTTCAGCTGCAAACATTACGTTGTTCAGGAGACAAATATTACATTGGTCCGGAGACACCGCCTTCTCTTAACGGCTAGCTCTCTAAAGTGAAACCGGTCGGAAAGCTGCCTCTCGCCGCGGTTCTACAGACATCCAGGCAGGCTGCTTCTTGCCTCCCTGACAAACAGTCTTTTCCGATTTCTAGCATCATATTAAAGCGCATCCACAGCAGTCCAAAATCTTGCCTCCTACCCAACCCCGAATTTTCTATTTTGGAAATGTTTTAGCATGACATTTCATCTCCTAACAATGTATTTAAAAGAGAAATAATCGGATGATCTCTTCGTGTTCAAGGACGACAGATCCCTTTTTTCCTGTCCGTCCCCTTCAGCCTCTGCAAACTGTTTCTGCTGAAACGTCTTACCACAGCCGGCAGCGAATTCACACACATTCTCTGAACTGTACGGTTTTGTTTTTCCTCCAAGGGAGAGAAGATACTAACCCGTTGATTTTAAAGAATCCTGGAATTTCCTTCCATGAATAGCTGCCAGAAGAGAAAGCTTTTTAGCTGCAGGGTATTCTTCTCTCGAAGGCTTACATATACAGGCAAAGAGTGGACCTGTTCTTGCTTTCTTGAGCAGCCTTCACAGTGTTGCCCCGGCTTTCACAGTAGGTTTCAGCTGCAAACATTACCTTGTTCGGGAGACAGCGCCTTCTCTTACCGGCTGGCTCCCTCAACTGAAACTGCTCAGAAAGCTGTCTCTGGCCGCGGTTCCACAGACATCTCGGCAGTCTGCTCCTTGCCTCTCTGAGGAACAGTCATTTCAGATATCTAGCTTCACATCACAGCGCATGCACCTGAGTCTAAAATCTTTCTCTCTTATAAAGTTGCTATTTGTGAAATGTTTTAGCATGACTTTTCATCTTCTAACAATGTAATTAAAGGGAAAATTATCAGATGATCTGCTCGTGCTTTAAGGACGAGGGATCCCTGTTTTCTAGTGTATTCTCATCAGCCTCTGCAAACTCTTTCTACTGAAACAGCAGGCAGGGAATCCACAGCACATTCTCTGAACGGCACGGTTTTGTGTTCTCCAAAGGAGAGCAGAAACTAACACCTTGATTTTACAGAATCATGGAATGTTCTTCCATGAATCGCTGCCAGAAGAGAAAGCTTTTTAGCTGCAGGTTATTCTTCTCTCGAAGGCTTACATATACAGGCAAAGAGTGGACCTGCTCTTGCTTTCTTGAGCAGCCTTCACAGTGTTGCCCTGGCTTTCACAGTAGGCTTCAGCTGCAAACATTACGTTGTTCGGGAAACACCGCCTTCTCTTACCGGCTAGCTCTCTAAAGTGAAGCCGGTCGGAAAGCTGCCTCTCGCCGCGGTTCTACAGACATCCCGGCAGGCTGCTTCTTGCCTCCCTGACGAACAGTCTTTTCCGATTTCTAGCATCATATTAAAGCGCATCCACAGCAGTCTAAAATCTTGCCTCCTACCCAACCCCGAATTTTCTATTTTGGAAATGTTTTAGCATGACATTTCATCTCCTAACAATGTATTTAAAAGACAAATAATCGGATGATCTCTTCGTGTTCAAGGACGACAGATCCCTTTTTTCCTGTCCGTCCCCTTCAGCCTCTTCAAACTGTTTCTGCTGAAATGTCTTACCACAGCCAGCAGCGAATCCACAATTCATTGAACTGCACGGTTTTGTTTTTCCTACAATGGAGAGCAGAAATTAACCCCTTGATTTTAAAGAATCCTGGAATTTCCTTCCATGAATACCTGCCAGAAGAGAAAGCATTTTAGTGGCAGGATATTCCTCTCTCGAAGGCTGACAAATACAGGCAAACAGTGGAGCTGCTCTTGCTTTCTTGAGCAGCCTTCACAGTGTTGCCCCGGCTTTCACAGTAGGCTTCAGCTACAAACATTACGTTGTTCGGGAGACAGTGCCTTCTCTTACCGGCTAGCTCTCTAAAGTGAAGCCGGTCGGAAAGCTGCCTCTGCCCGCGGTTCTACAGACATCCCGGCAGTCTTCTTCTTGCCTCCCTGACGAACAGTCATTTCAGATTTTGGGAGAAATGAACCCAGTTTGGGAGGAAAAAAGCTGATTATGGGGAAAATGAAGCCAGTTTGTGGGGAAAAACCCGGTTTTGACTAAAATAAACCCAGTTATGGGGAAAATGAACCCAGTAATGGGGAAAAAAACTGATTATGGAGAAAATAAACAGAGTTTGGGGTGGAACACAATTTGTAGGGAAAGGAACACAGTTAAGGTGGAAAAAAACATTCTGTGGAAAATGAACCCAGAGTGGAGGGGAAAACATGATTTGTGTAAATATGCAACCAGTTTTGGGGGAAAAAAAGAGATTTTGGGAAAATGAACCCAGTTTTTGGGGAAAAAAACTGATTTTGGGGAAAATGAACACAGTTTGGAGGGGAAAACTTGATTTGTGTTAAAATGCACCCAGATTTTGAAGAAAAAAGGGATATTGTGGACAATGAAAAAAGTTCCGGAGGAAAAAAGCTGGTCATGGGTATAATGAACCTAGTTTTGGGGGAAAAAAAAGCCGTTTTTGATGAAAATGACCCCAGTTTTGGGGGGAAAAAGAGATTTTGGGAAAATGAACCCAGTAATGGGGAAAAAACTGATTATGGGGAAAATGAACCCAATTTGGGGGGGAACCCAGTTTTTAGAGAAGTTTTGGTGGAAAAAAACCCGATTTTGTAGAAAATTAACCCAGTGTGGAGAGGAAATAGAGGATTTTGGGGAAAATGAACACTCTTTTGTGGGTAAAAACGCGTTTTTGAGGAAACGAAACCAATTTTGGTGGAAAAATATTTTGGGGAATATGATCCCAGTATTTATTTAAAAAAACCCGGATTATGGGGAAAATGAACAAAATGAAGTTTGGGGGGGAGGGGGAAACCAAGTTTGTAGTGAAATGAACCCAATTTTGTGGAAAAAAACAGATTTAGGGGAAAATGAACCCAGATTGGGACGAAAAAAGATTATGGGGAAAATGAACCCAGTTTCGGGAGGAAAAACCCGTTTTTGAGGAAAATAAACCCAGTTTTGGGGGGAAAAAAGATTTTGGGGAAATGAACCCAGTAATTGGGAAAAAAAAACCACGGATTTTGGGGAAAATGAACACAGTTTGGTCGTGAAAACCCAATCTGTAGGGAAATGAACCCAGTTTTGCTGGAAAAAAACAAATTTTGAGGAAATTGAGGGTTTTTTTCTCTCCCCCCGACTGGATTCATTTTCCCTAAAATCGGGTGTTTTCCTCCCAAATTGGGTTCATTTTCCCCAAAATACTTTTTTATCCCTCCAAAACTGGCTGCATTTCCACACAAATCAGGTTTTCCCCTCCAAACTGATTACATTTTCCAAAAATCTTCTATTTCCACTCCACACTGGGTTCATTTTCCCCAAAATCATTTTTTTTCCCTATTACTGGGTTCATTTCCCCAAAATCGGGTTTTTTCCACCAAAACTGAGTTCATTTTCCCAAAATCTTCCCCCCCCCCCCCCCCCCCCCTTAAAACTGGCTGCATTTTCACACAAATGAGATTTTCCCCTCCAAACTGATTTCATTTTCCCCCTAATCCGGGTTTATTTCCCTATTACTGGGTTCATTACCCCAAAAGAATTTTTCTACAAAGCACGGTTCATTTTCTCCAAAATCGGGTTTTTTCCACCAAAACCGGGTCCATTTACCTACAAGTTGGGTTTTCCCCCCAAACTGTGTTCATTTTCCCCCAGATTAGGGTTTTTTATAAAATTTTACAAAATTACTGGGTTAATTTTCCCCAAAATCACTTCCCCCCCCCAAACTGGGTGCATTTTCACACAAATCAGGTTTCCCCCCCCCAAACTGGGTTAATTTTCACCATAATCAGCTTCTTTCCTCCCAAACTCGGTTCATTTCCCTACAAGTTTGTTTCCCCCCCCCCCTGCAAACTTTGTTCATTTTCCCCAAAATTCGAGTTTTTTTAACCCAATTACAGGGTTCATTTTCCCAACATAATTTTTTTTCCCCAAAACTGGGTTCATTTTCCTTAAAAATGGGTTTTTCTGCCAAAACTGGGTTCATTTTCCGCATAATCAGCTTTTTTCCTCCTAAACTAGGTTCATTTTCCACAAAATCCTTATTTCCCCCCAAAACTGGGTTCATTTTCACACAAATCAGGTTTCCCCCTCAAAATAGTGTTCATTTTCCCCAAAATCTTCTATTTCCACTCCACACTTGGTTCATTTTCCCCAAAAACATTTTTTTCCCCCAAAACTGCGTCCATTTTCCCTAAATTCGCGTTTTTTTTCCACCAAAACTCTCTTCATTTACCTAGAAGATGTTTTTTTCCCCCCAAACTGTGTTCATTTTCCCCAAAATTCGGAATTTTACCGAATTACTGGGTTCGTTTTCCTCAAAATAATTGTGTTCCCCAAAACTGGGTTCATTTTCTGCATAATCAGCTTTTTCCTCTGAAACCGGGTTCATTTTCCACAAAATTCGGGAAATGAATTGAGTGCTGGTGGAAAAAAACTCACTTTGGGGAAAATGAACCCAGTTAGGGAAGAAAAACCCCGATTTTGGGGAAAATGAACCAAGTTCGGAGTGGAAATAGAAGATTTTGAGGAAAATGAACTCAGTTTGGAGAGGACAACCTGATTTGTGTGAAAACGTACCCAGTTTTGGATGTTAATAGGGATTTTGTGAAAAATGAACCTAATTTCGGAGGAAAAAAATGCTGATTATGCGGAAAATGAACCCAGTTTTGGGGGGAAAATCCATTTGTAAGGAAAATCAACCCAGTTTGGGGGGAAAAATCCATTTTTAAGGAAAATGAACCCAGTTTTGGGGGAAAAAAATATTTTGGGGAAAATGAACCCAGTAATCGGGTAAAAAAACAGAATTTTTGGGAAAATGAACAGAGTATGGGGGGTGGAATCAACTTGTAGGGAAATGAACCGAGTTTTGCTCGAAAAAAACGACTTTGGGGAAAATCAACCCAGTTTGGGTGGAAAAAACCCGATTTTGGAGAAAATGAACCCAGTTTTTGGGGAAAAAGCCCGATTTTGGGGTAAAGAACCCAGTAATGGGGAAAAAAACTGATTTTGGGGAATATGAACACAGTTTGGAGGGGAAAACTTGATTTGTTTGAAAATGCACCCAGTGTTTTGAAGACAAAATGAGATTTTGGGGAAAATGTACCCAGTTTGGGAGGATAGAAGCTGATTATAAGGAAAATGAACCCAGTTTGGGGGGAAAAAAACATTTTGTGGAAATACAGCCAGTAATAGGGTAAAAACCCCGGATTTTGGGGAAAATGAACCCAGTTTGGTGGGGAAAACCCAATTTGAAGGGAAATAAACCCAGTTTTGTGGAAAAAATATATTTTGGGGAAAATGAACCCAGTAATGGAGAAAAATCCTGACTTTGGTGAAAATGAACCAAGTGCGGAGTGGAAATAGAAGGTTTTGAGGAAAATGAAATCAGTTTGGAGAGGACAACCTGATTTGTGTGAAAACGTACCCAGTTTTGGTTGTTAATAGGGATTTTGTGGAAAATGAACCTAATTTCGGATAAAAAATGCTGATAATGCGGAAAATAAACCCAGTTTTTGGGGGAAAAATCCATTTTTAAGGAAAATCAACCCAGTTTTGGGGGAAAAATCCATTTTTAAGGAAAATGAACCCAGTTTTGGGGAAAAAATTATTTTGCGGTAAATGAACCCAGTAATCGGGTAAAAAACCAGATTTTTGGGAAAATGAACAGAGTTTGGGGGGGGGGAACCATCTTGTAGGGAAATGAACCGAAGTTTTGCTCGAAAAAACCGACTTTGGGGAAAATCAACCCAGTTTGGCTGGAAAAAAAAACGATTTTGGGGAAAATGAACGCAGTTTTTTTGGGGAAAATATTTTTTTGGGGGGGGAAAATCAACATAGTAATGGGGGAAAATCCTGATTTTGGGGGAAAGTGAACCAAGTGCGGAGTGGAAATAGAAGATTTTGAGGAAAATGAACTCAGTTTGGAGAGGACAACCTGATTTGTGTGAAAACGTACCCAGTTTTGGATGTTAATAGGGATTTTGTGAAAAATGAACCTAATTTTGGAGGAAAAAATGCTGATTATGCGGAAAATGAACCCAGTTTTTGGGGGAAAAAAATCCATTTTTAAGGAAAATCAACCCAGTCTGGGGGGAAAAATCCATTTTTAAGGAAAATGAACCCAGTTTTGGGGAAAAAAATTATTTTGGGGAAAATGAACCCAGTAATCGGGTAAAAAACCAGAATTTTTGGGAAAATGAATAGAGTTTGGGGGGGGGGGGAAACCAACTTGTAGGGAAATGAACGGAGTTTTGCTCAAAAAAAACTGACTTTGGGGAAAATCAACCCAGTTTGGGTGGAAGAAAAACGATTTTGGGGAAAATGAACCCAGTAATGGGGAAAAAACCTGATTTTGGGGAAAATGAACACGGTTTGGAGGAAAGAAGCTGATTATGGGGAAAATGAAACCAGTTTGGGGGGAAAAACATTTTTGATGAAAATGAACCCAGTTTTGAAGGAAAAAAAAGATTTTGGGGAAACAAAGCCAGTAACAGGTTCAAAAATCCATATTTTTGGCAAAATGAACACAATTTGGTGGGGAAAACTCGATATGTAGGGAAATAAACCAAGTTCTGGTGGAAAAAACATATTTTGGGGAAAATGAACCCAGTTTGGTGGGGAAAACCCGATATGTAGGGAAATAAACGCAGTTTTGGTGTAAAAAAACAAATTTTGGGGAAAAGGAAACCCAGTTTTTTTTTGGGGAAAAATTTTTTTTGGGGGAAAATGAACACAGTAATGGTGGGGAAAATCCTGATTTTGGGGAAAATGAACCAAGTGCGGAGTGGAAATAGAAGATTTTGAGGAAAATGAACTCAGTTTGGAGAGGACAACCTGATTTGTGTGAAAACGTACCCAGTTTTTGGTTGTTAATAGGGATTTTGTGAAAAATGAACCTAATTTCGGAGAAAAAAATGCTGATTACGCGGAAAATGAACCCAGTTTTGGGGGGAAAACTCCATTTTTAAGGAAAATGAACCCAGTTTTGGGGAAAAAAATTATTTTGGGGAAAATGAACCCAGTAATCGGGTAAAAAACCAGATTTTTGGGAAAATCAACAGAGTTTGGGGGGGGGGAACAAACTTGTAGGGAAATGAACCGAGTTTTGCTCGAAAAAAAACGACTTTGGGGAAAATCAACACAGTTTGGGAGGAAAAAAAAACGAATTTTGGGGAAAATGAACCCAGATTTTGGGGAAATGAAGCCAGTAATGGGGAAAAAAACTGATTTTGGGGAAATGGACACAGTTTGGAGGGGAAAACTTGATTTATGTGAAAATGCACCCAGTGTTTTGAAGAAAAAATGAGATTTTGGGGAAAATGTACCCAGTTTGGGAGGATAGAAGCTGATTATAAGGAAAATGAACCCAGTTTGGGGGGGAAAAAAAACATTTTGTGGAAATACAGCCAGTAATAGGGTAAAAACCCCGGATTTTGGGAAAATGAACCCAGTTTGGTGGGGAAAACCCAATTTGAAGGGAAATAAACCCAGTTTTGTGGAAAAAATATATTTTGGGGAAAATGAACCCAGTAATGGGGAAAAATCCTGACTTTGGTGAAAATGAACAAAGTGCGGAGTGGAAATAGAAGATTTTGAGGAAAATGAAATCAGTTTGGAAGAGGACAACCTGATTTGTGTGAAAACGTACTCAGTTTTGGTTGTTAATAGGGATTTTGTGAAAAATGAACCTAATTTCGGAGAAAAAAAATGCTGATTATGCGGAAAATGAACCCAGTTTTGGGGGAAAAATCCATTTTTAAGGAAAATCAACCCAGTTTTGGGGGGAAAATCCATTTTAAGGAAAATCAACAAAGTTTTTGGGGAAAAAATTATTTTGGGGAAAATGAACCCAGTAATCGGGTAAAAAACCAGATTTTTTTGGAAAATGAACAGAGTTTGGGGGGGAAACAACTTGTAGGGAAATGAACCGAATTTTGCTCGAAAAAAAACGACTTTGGGGAAAATCAACCCAGTTTGGGTGGAAAAAACCCGATTTTGGGGAAAATGAAACCAGTTTTTGGGGAAAAAAACCCGATTTTGGGGAAATGAACCCAGAAATGGGGAAAAAAACTGATTTTGGGGAAAATGAACACGGTTTGGGAGGAAAGAAGCTGATTATGGGGAAAATTAAACCAGTTTGTGGGGAAAAAATATTTTGATGAAAATTAACCCAGTTTTGAAGGAAAAAAAAGATTTTGGGGAAACAAAGCCAGTAACAGGTTCAAAAATCCATATTTTGGGGAAAATGAACCCAGTTTGGTGGGGAAAACCCGATATGTAGGGAAAAAAACCCAGTTTTGGTGGAAAAAACATATTTTGGGGAAAATGAACCCAGTTTTTTTGGGGAAAATTTTTTTGGGGGGAAAATGAACACAGTAATGGGGGAAAATCTTGATTTTGGGGAAAATGAACCAAGTGTGGAGTGGAAATAGAAGATTTTGAGGAAAATGAACTCAGTTTGGAGAGGAGGACAACCTGATTTGTGTGAAAACGTACCCAGTTTTGGTTGTAATAGGGATTTTGTGAAAAATGAACCTAATTTCGGAGAAAAAAAATGCTGATTATGCGGAAAATGAACCCAGTTTTGGGGGAAAAATCCATTTTTAAGGAAAATCAACCCAGTTTGGGGGGAAAAATCCATTTTTAAGGAAAATGAACCCAGTTTTGGGGAAAAAAATATTTTGGGGAAAATGAACCCAGTAATCGGGTAAAAAAACAGAATTTTTGGGAAAATGAACAGAGTATGGGGGGTGGAACCAACTTGTAGGGAAATGAACCCGAGTTTTGCTCGAAAAAAAAACGACTTTGGGGAAAATCAACCCAGTTTGGGTGGAAAAACCCGATTTTGGAGAAAATGAACCCAGTTTTTTGGGGAAAAAGCCCGATTTTGGGGTAAAGAACCCAGTAATGGGGAAAAAAACCTGATTTTGGGGAATATGAACACAGTTTGTGGAGGGAAAACTTGATTTGTTTGAAAATGCACCCAGTGTTTTGAAGACAAAATGAGATTTTGGGGAAAATGTACCCAGTTTGGGAGGATAGAAGCTGATTATAAGGAAAATGAAGCCAGTTTTGGGGGAAAAAAAACATTTTGTGGAAATACAGCCAGTAATAGGGTAAAAACCCCGGATTTTGGGGAAAATGAACCCAGTTTGGTGGGGAAAAACCCAATTTGAAGGGAAATAAACCCAGTTTTGTGGAAAAAAATATATTTTTGGGGAAAATGAAACCCAGTAATGGGGAAAAATCCTGACTTTGGTGAAAATGAACCAAGTGCGGAGTGGAAATAGAAGGTTTTGAGGAAAATGAAATCAGTTTGGAGAGGACAACCTGATTTGTGTGAAAACGTACCCAGTTTTGGTTGTTAATAGGGATTTTGTGGAAAATGAACCTAATTTCGGATAAAAAAATGCTGATAATGCGGGAAAAATGAACCAGTTTTGGGGGAAAAATCCATTTTTAAGGAAAATCAACCCAGTTTTGGGGGAAAAATCCATTTTAAGGAAAATGAACCCAGTTTTGGGAAAAAAATATTTTGGGTAAATGAACCCAGTAATCGGGTAAAAAACCAGATTTTTGCGGAAAATGAACAGAGTTTGGGGGGGGGGAACCATCTTGTAGGGAAATGAACCGAGTTTTGCTCGAAAAAAACTGACTTTGGGGAAAATCAACCCAGTTTGGGTGGAAAAAAAAACCCGATTTTGGGGAAAATGAACCCAGTTTTTGGGGAAAAAAACCCGATTTTGGGGAAATGAACCCAGAAATGGGGAAGAAAAACTGATTTTGGGGAAAATGAACACGGTTTGGGAGGAAAGAAGCTGATTATGGGGAAAATGAAACCAGTTTGGGGGGGAAAAAAACATTTTTGATGAAAATGAACCCAGTTTTGAAGGCAAAAAAAGATTTTGGCAAACAAAGCCAGTAACTGGTTCAAAAATCCATATTTTTGGCAAAATGAACAGAGTTTGGTGGGGAAAACCCGATATGTAGGGAAATAAACCCAGTTTTGGTGGAAAAAACATATTTTGGGGAAAATGAACCCAGTTTTTTTGGGGAAAATATTTTTTTGGGGGGGGAAAATGAACACATTAATGGGGGAAAATCCTGATTTTGGGGAAAATGGAACCAAGTGCGGAGTGGAAATAGAAGATTTTGAGGAAAATGAACTCAGTTTGGAGAGGACAACCTGATTTGTGTGAAAAATGTATCCAGTTTTGGTTGTTAATAGGGATTTTGTGGAAAATGAACCTAGTTTCAGAGGAAAAAATGCTGATTATGCGGAAAATGAACCCAAGCTTCAGCTGCAAACATTACGTTGTTCAGGAGACAAATATTACATTGGTCCGGAGACACCGCCTTCTCTTAACGGCTAGCTCTCTAAAGTGAAGCCGGTCGGAAAGCTGCCTCTCGCCGCGGTTCTACAGACATCCAGGCAGGCTGCTTCTTGCCTCCCTGACAAATAGTCTTTTCCGATTTCTAGCATCATATTAAAGCGCATCCACAGCAGTCTAAAATCTTGCCTCCTACCCAACCCCGAATTTTCTATTTTGGAAATGTTTTAGCATGACATTTCATCTCCTAACAATGTATTTAAAAAGAGAAATAATCGGATGATCTCTTCGTGTTCAAGGACGACAGATCCCTTTTTTCCTGTCCGTCCCCTTCAGCCTCTGCAAACTGTTTTCTGCTGAAACGTCTTACCACAGCCGGCAGCGAATTCACACACATTCTCTGAACTGTACGGTTTTGTTTTTCTTCCAAGGGAGAGAAGAATACTAACCCGTTGATTTTAAAGAATCCTGGAATTTCCTTCCATGAATAGCTGCCAGAAGAGAAAGCTTTTTAGCTGCAGGGTATTCTTCTCTCGAAGGCTTACATATACAGGCAAAGAGTGGACCTGTTCTTGCTTTCTTGAGCAGCCTTCACAGTGTTGCCCTGGCTTTCACAGTAGGCTTCAGCTGCAAACATTACTTTGTTCGGGAAACACCGCCTTCTCTTACCGGCTAGCTCTCTAAAGTGAAGCCGGCCGGAAAGCTGCCTCTCGCCGCGGATTCTACAGACATCCCGGCAGGCTGCTTCTTGCCTCCCTGACGAACAGTCCTTTTCCGATTTCTAGCATCATATTAAAGCGCATCCACAGCAGTCTAAAATCTTGCCTCCTACCCAACCCCGAATTTTCTATTTTGGAAATGTTTTAGCATGACATTTCATCTCCTAACAATGTATTTAAAAGACAAATAATCGGATGATCTCTTCGTGTTTCAAGGACGACAGATCCCTTTTTTCCTGTCCGTCCCCTTCAGCCTCTTCAAACTGTTTCTGCTGAAATGTCTTACCACAGCCAGCAGCGAATCCACAATTCATTGAACTGCACGGTTTTTGTTTTTCCTACAATGGAGAGCAGAAATTAACCCCTTGATTTTAAAGAATCCTGGAATTTCCTTCCATGAATACCTGCCAGAAGAGAAAGCATTTAGTGGCAGGATATTCCTCTCTCGAAGGCTGACAAATACAGGCAAACAGTGGAGCTGCTCTTGCTTTCTTGAGCAGCCTTCACAGTGTTGCCCCGGCTTTCACAGTAGGCTTCAGCTACAAACATTACGTTGTTCGGGAGACAGTGCCTTCTCTTACCGGCTAGCTCTCTAAAGTGAAGCCGGTCGGAAAGCTGCCTCTGCCCGCGGTTCTACAGACATCCCGGCAGTCTTCTTCTTGCCTCCCTGACGAACAGTCATTTCAGATTTTGGGAGAAATGAACCCCAGTTTGGGAGGAAAAAAGCTGATTATGGGGAAAATGAAGCCAGTTTGTGGGTAAAACCCGGTTTTGACTAAAATAAACCCAGTTATGGGGAAAATGAACCCAGTAATGGGGAAAAAAACTGATTATGGAGAAAATAAACAGAGTTTGGGGTGGAACACAATTTGTAGGGAAAGGAACACAGTTAAGGTGGAAAAAAACATTCTGTGGAAAATGAACCCAGAGTGGAGGGGAAAACATGATTTGTGTAAATATGCAACCAGTTTTGGGGGAAAAAAAGAGATTTTGGGAAAATGAACCCAGTTTTTGGGGAAAAAAACTGATTTTGGGGAAAATGAACACAGTTTGGAGGGGAAAACTTGATTTGTGTTAAAATGCACCCAGATTTTGAAGAAAAAAGGGATATTGTGGACAATGAAAAAAGTTCCGGAGGAAAAAAGCTGGTCATGGGTATAATGAACCTAGTTTTGGGGGAAAAAAAAAGCCGTTTTTGATGAAAATGACC
>JAUMJJ010000761.1:0-32673 GCA_033556795.1 Tapera naevia | reverse complement strand
GAAATGAATCCAGTTTTGGGAGGGAAATAATGATTTTGGTGAAATTTTTGGTGTAATTTTTGGTGAATTTTTGATTTTTTTCCCAAAAATCTTCTATTTGCTCTGAAACACTGGGTTCATTTTCCCCAAAATCAGGGTTTTTTCCCCATTACTGGGTTCATTTTCCCCAAAATAATTTTTTTCCCAAAACTGATTTCATTTTCCCCAAAATAATTTTTTCCCCAAATCTGGGTTCATTTTTCCCATAATCGGGTTTTTTACCCAATTACTGGGTTCATTTTCCCAAAAATATTTTTTTTCCCCCAAATTGGGTTCATTTTCCTTAAAAACGGGTTTTTTTACCCAAAACTGGGTTCATTTTCTGCATAAATAGCTTTTATCCTCCGAAACTATATTCATTTTCCACAAAATCCTTATTTCCCCCCAAAACTGGATGCTTTTTCTCCAAAATCAGGTGTTCCACTCCAAACTGATTTCATTTTCCCCAAAATCTTCTATTTCCACTCCACACTGGGTTCATTTTCCCCAAAATCAGGATTTTTTCTCCATTACTGGGTTCATTTTCCCCAAAATCATTTTTTCCCCCAAAACTGGGTTCATTTTCCCCAAATCCGGGGTTTTCCCCCAAAACTGGGTTCATTTTCCCCAAATCAATTTTTTCCAAAAACTGATTTCATTTTCCTCAAATAATTTTTTCCCCAAAACTGGGTTCATTTTTCCCATAATCGGGTTTTTTTCCTCCCAAACGGGGTTCATTTTCCCCAAAATTCGGGTTTTTTACACAATTACTGGGTTCATTTTCCCAAAAATATTTTTTTTTTCCCCAAATTGGGTTCATTTTCCTTAAAAACGGTTTTTTTACCCAAAACTGGGTTCATTTTCTGCATAAATAGCTTTTATCCTCCGAAATTATATTCATTTTCCACAAAATCCTTATTTCCCCCCAAAACTGGATGCTTTTTCTCCAAAATCAGGTGTTCCACTCCAAACTGATTTCATTTTCCCCAAAATCTTCTATTTCCACTCCACACTGGGTTCATTTTCCCCAAAATCAGGATTTTTTCTCCATTACTGGGTTCATTTTCCCCCAAAATCACTTTTTTCCCCCAAAACTGGGTTAATTTTCCCCAAATCCGGGGTTTTCCCCCAAAACTGGGTTCATTTTCCCCAAAATCATTTTTTTTCCCCCATTACTGGGTTCATTTTCCCCAAAATAATTTTTTTCCCAAAACTGATTTCATTTTCCTCAAAATAATTTTTTCCCCAAAACTGGGTTCATTTTTCCCATAATCGGGTTTTTTTTTCCTCCCAAACAGGGTTCATTTTCCCCAAAATTCGGGGTTTTTTACCCAATTATTGGGTTCATTTTCCCAAAAATAAATTTTTTCCCCAAAATTGGGTTCATTTTCCTTAAAAACGGGTTTTTTACCCAAAACTGGGTTCATTTTCTGCATAAATAGTTTTTATCCTCCGAAACTATATTCATTTTCCACAAAATCCTTATTTCCCCCCAAAACTGGATGCTTTTTTCTCCAAAATCAGGTGTTCCCCTCCAAACAGTGTTCATTTTCTCCAAAATCTTCTATTTCCACTCCACACTGGGTTCATTTTACCCAAAATCCTTTTTCTCCCCCAAAAACTGGGTACATTTTCACACAAATCAGGTTTTCCCCTCCAAACTGATTTCATTTTCCCCAAAATCTTCAATTTCCACTCCACACTGGGTTCATTTTCCCCAAAATCAGGATTTTTTCTCCATTACTGGGTTCATTTTCCCCAAAATCATTTTTTCCCCCAAAACTGGGTTCATTTTCCCCAAAATATGTTTTTTTCCCACCAAAACTGGGTTTATTTCCCTAAATATTGGGTTTTCCCCACCAAATTGTGTTCATTTTCTCCAAAACCTGGTTGTTTTGGAGAAGCCCCAATTACTGGCTTTATTTCCCAAAAAATTTTTTTTCCCTCAAAACTGGGTTCATTTTAATCAAAAACGGGTTATCCCCTCCAAACTGGGTTAATTTTCCCCATAATCAGCTTCTTTCTTCCTAAACTGGGTTCATTTTCCCCAAAATCCTTTTTTTCCACAAAACACTGGGTGCATTTTCACACAAATCTAGTTTTCCCCTCCAGTGTTCATTTTCCCCAAAACCAGGTTTTTTTCCCCTCCAGTGTTCATTTTCCCCAAAATCGGATTTTTTCCTCCCAAACTGGGTTGATTTTCCCCAAAGTCGGTTTTTTTACAGCAAAAGTCGGTTCATTTCTCTACAAGTCTTCCCCCCCCCCCAACTCTGCTGATTTTCCCCAAAATTCGGGTTTTTTTACCCAATTACTGCGTTCATTTTCCCCAAAATAATTTTTTCCCCAAAAACTGGGTTCATTTTCCTTAAAAACGTTTTTTTCCCACAAAACTGGGTTCATTTTCCGCATAATCAGAATTTTTCCTCCGAAACTAGGTTCATTTTCCGCAAAATCCCTATTAACCCCCAAAACTGGGTACATTTTCACACAAATCAGGTTGTCCCGTCCAAACTGATTTCATTTTCCTCAAAACCTTCTATTTCCACTCCGCACTTGGTTCATTTTCCCCCAAATCAGGATTTTTCCCCATTACTGGGTTCATTTTCTCCAAAATCAGGGGTTTTTCTCACAAAGTGGGTTAATTTTTCCAAAAATCATTTTTTTACCCCAAAACTGGGTTCATTTTCCCCAAAATATGTTTTTTCCACCAAAACTGGGTTTATTTCCCTACACATTAGGTTTTCCCCAACAAACTGTGTTCCTTTTCCCCAAAATCCGGGTTTTTTACCCGATCACTGGGTTCATTTTCCCCAAAATCATTTTTTCCCCCAAAACTGGGTTCATTTTCCTTGAAAACAGGTTTTTTCCGCAAAACTGGGTTCATTTTCCACATAATCAGCTTTTTTCCTCCGAAAATAGGTTCATTTTACATAAAATCCTTATTTCCCCCCAAAACTCAGTTCATTTTCACAAAAATCAGGTTTTCCCCTCCTATCTGATTTCATTTTCCCCAAAATCTTCTATTTCCATTCCACACTGGGTTCATTTTCCCCAAAATCATTTTTTTCCCCATTACTGGGTTCATTTTCCCCAAAATCATTTTTTCCCCCCAAAACTGTGTCCATTTTCCCCAAAATATGGTTTTTTTCCACCAAAAATGGGTTCACTTCCCTACAAATTTGGTTTTCCCCTACCAAACTGGTTCCATTTTCCCCCAAATTAGAGTTTTTTACCCAATTACTGCGTTCATTTCCCCCAAAAGCATTTTTCCCCCCAAAAGGGGTTCATTTTCCGCATAATCAGATTTTTTCCTCCAAAACTAGGTTCATTTTCCACAAAATCCTTCCCCCCCCCCCCCCCCAAAACTGGGTACATTTTCACACAAATCAGGTTGTCCCCTCCAAACTGATTTCATTTTCCTCAAAATATTCTATTTCCACTCCGCACTTGGTTCATTTTCCCCAAAATCAGGATTTTTCCCCATTACTGCGTTCATTTTCCGCAAAATATATTTTTTCCACAAAACTGGGTTTATTTCCCTACAAATTGGGTTTTCCCCACCAGACTGGGTTCATTTTTCTCCAAAATCCGGGGTTTTTACCCAATTACTGGCTTTATTTCCACAAAATATTTTTTCCCCCCCAAACTGGGTTCATTTTCCCCATAATCAGCTTCTATCCTCCCAAACTGGGTTCATTTTCCCCAAAATCCTTTTTTTCTTCAAAACACTGGGTGCATTTTCACACAAATCAAGTTTTCCCCCTCCAAACAGTGTTCATTTTCCCCAAAATCAGGTTTTTTCCCCATTACTGGGTTCATTTCCCCAAAATCGGGTTTTTTCCCCCAAAACTGGGTTCATTTTCCCCAAAATCGTTTTTTTCCCACCCAAACTGGGTTGATTTTCCCCAAAGTTGTTTTTTTTCGAGCAAAACTCGGTTCATTTCCCTACAAGTTGGTTCCCCCCCCCCCCCAAACTCTGTTCATTTTCCAAAAAAATCGGGTTTTTTACCCGATTACTGGGTTCATTTTCCCCAAAATAATTTTTTTCCCCCAAACTGGGTTCATTTTCCTTAAAAATGGATTTTTCTCCCAAAACTGGGTTCATTTTACGTATAATCAGCATATTTTCCCCTCCAAAACTAGGTTCATTTTCCAGAAAATCCCTATTAAACCCCAAAACTGGGTACATTTTCACACAAATCAGGTTGTCCCCTCCAAACTGATTTCATTTTCCTCAAAACCTTCTATTTCCACTCCGTACTTGGTTCATTTTCCCCAAAATCAGGATTTTTCCCCATTACTGCGTTCATTTTCCCCAAAATATATTTTTTTCCACAAAACTGGGTTTATTTCCCTACAAATTGGGTTTTCCCCACCAGACTGGGTTCATTTTTCTCCAAAATCCGGGGTTTTTACCCAATTACTGGCTTTATTTCCACAAAATATTTTTTCCCCCCCAAACTGGGTTCATTTCCCCCATAATCAGCTTCTCTCCTCCCAAACTGGGTTCATTTTCCCCAAAATAATTTTTTCCCAAAAAAAATGGGTTCATTTTCCTCAAAATATGTTTTTTCCACCAAAAATGGGTTTATTTCCCTACATATCGGGTTTTCCCCACCAAATTGTGTTCATTTTCCCCAACATATGGATTTTTGAACCAGTTACTGGCTTTATTTCCCCAAAATCTTTTTTTTTCCTTCAAAACTGGGTTCATTTTCACCAAAAATTTTTTTTTCCCCCAAAACTGGTTTCATTTTCCCCATAATCAGCTTCTTTCCTCCCAAACTGTGTTCATTTTCCCCAGAATCCGGGTTTTCCAATTACTGGGTTCATTTCCCGAAAATTATTTTTTTTTCCCCCATAATTGGGGTAATTTGCCCCAAAATCGGATTTTTTCCTCCCTAACTGGGTTCATTTTCCCCAAAGTCAGTTTTTTTCCACCAAAACTCAGTTCATTTCCCGAATTTTGTGGAAAATGAACCCAGTTTCAGAGGGAAAAACTGATTATGCAGAAAATGAACACAGTTTTGGGGAAAACAATTATTTTGGAGAAAACGAACCCAGTAATTGGGTAAAAAAAACCGAATTTTGGGGAAAATGAACAAAGTTTGGGGGGGAAAAACCAACTTCTAGGGAAATGAACCGAGTTTTGGTGGAAAAAAAACCCGAATTTAGGGAAAATGGACCCAGTTTTGGGGGAAAAATCTGTTTTTGGGGAAAATGAACCAAGTGTGGAGTGGAAATAGAAGATTTTGGGGAAAATGAATACTGTTTTGAGGGGAAAACCTGATTTGTGTGAAAATAAACCCAGTTTTGGGGGGAAATAAGGATTTTGTGGAAAATGAACCTAGTTTCGGAGGAAAAATGCTGATTATGCGGAAAATGAACCCAGTTTTGGCAGAAAAACCCGTTTTTAAGGAAAATGAACCCAGTTTTGGGGAAAAAAAATATTTTGGGAAAATGAACCCAGTAATTGGGTTAAAAAATTCGAATTTTGGGGAAAATGAACAAAGTTTTGGGCGGAGGAAACCAACTTGAAGGGAAATGAACCGAGTTTGGGAGGAAAGAAGCTGATTACGGTGAAAATTAACCCAGTTTGGGGGGGAAAAACCTGATTTGTATGAAAATGCATCCAGTTTGGGGGGGGGGGGGGGGGGGGTCGAAGTGATTTTGGGGAAAATTAACCCAGTAATTTTGTAAAATTTTGTAAAAAACCCTAATTTGGGGGAAAATGAACACAGTTTGGGGGGAAAACCCAACTTGTAGGTAAATGGTCTCTGTTTTGGTGGAAAAAAATCGATTTTGGGGAAAATGAAGAGTGCTTTGGGAAAAAAATATTTTGGGGAAATGAACCCAGTAATTGGGAAATAAACCCGGATTTGGGGGAAAATGAAATCAGTTTGGAGGGGAAAATCTCATTTGTGTGAAAATGCAGCCAGTTTTTTTTTGGGGGGGGGGGGGGGGGGAAACGATTTCGGGAAAATGAACTCAGTTTTGGTGGAAAAAAAACGATTTTGGGGAAATGAATCCAGTAATGGGGAAAAAAATGATTTTGGGGGAAATAAACCCAGTGTGGAGTGGAAATAGAAGATTTTTGGAAAATGTAATCAGTTTGGAGGGGAAAACCTGATTTGTGTGAAAATGCACCCAGTTTTTGTGGGAAAAAAAGGATTTTGGGGAAAATGAACCCAATTTGGGAGGAAAAAAACCCGATTTTGGGGAAAATGAATCCAGTAGGGGGGAAAAAAAACCCTCATTTTCCACAAAATATGTTTTATTCCAGCAAAACTGGGTTCATTTCCCTACAATTTCATTTTCCACAGAATCTGTTTCTTTCCACCTTAACTGTGTTCCTTTCCCTACAAAATGGGTTTTCCCCCCCCAAACTCTGTTCATTTTCCCCATAATCGGTTTTTTCCCCACAAACAGGCTTCATTTTCCCCATAATCAGTTTTTTTTCTCCCAAACTGGGTTAATTCCTCCCAAAATCTGAAATGACTGTTCGTCAGGGAGGCAAGAAGAAGACCTCCGGGATGTCTTTAGAACGGCGGGCAGAGGAAGCTTTCCGACAGGCTTCAGTTTAGAGAGCTAGCCGGTAAGAGAAGGCGCTGTCTCCGGACCAACGTAATGTTTGCAGCCGGAATGTGGTGTGAAAGCCGGGGAAACACTGTGAAGGCTGCTCAAGAAAGCAGGAGCAGATCCTCTCTTTGCCTGTATTTGTAAGCCTTCGAGAGAGGAATACCCTGCCGGTAAAAAGCTTTCCCTTCTGGCAGCTATTCATGGAAGGAAATTCCAGGAGTCTTTAAAATCAAGGTGTTAGTTTCTGCACTCCCTTGGAGGAAAAACAAAACCGTGCAGTTCAGAGAATGTGTGTGAATTCGCTGCCGGCTGTTGTAACAAGTTTCAGCAGAAACAGTTTGCAGAGGCTGAAGGGAATGGACAGGAAAAAAGGCATCTCTCGTCCTTGAACACGAACAGATCATTTGATTATTTGTCTTTTAAATACATTGTTAGGAGATTAGATGTCATGCTAAAACATTTCCAAAATAGAAAATTCGGGGGTGGGTAGGAGGCAAGATTTTAGACTGCTGTGGACGCGCTTTAATATGCTGCTAGAAATCGGAAAAGACTGTTCGTCAGGGAGGCAAGCAGCAGACCGCCGGGATGTCTGTAGAACGGCGGGCAGAGGCAGCTTTCCGACAGGCTTCAGTTTAGAGAGCTAGCCGGTAAGAGAAGGCACTGTCTCCCGAACAACGTAATGTTTGCAGCTGAAGCCTACTGTGAAAGCCGGGGCTACACTGTGAAGGCTGCGCAAGAAAGCAAAAGCAGCTCGACTCTTTACCTGTATTTGTCAGCCTTCGAGAGAGGAATAGCCTGCCGCTAAAATGCTTTCTCTTCTAGCAGCGATTCATGGAAGAACATTCTGTGATTCTTTAAAATCAAGGGGTTAGTTTCTGCTCTCCTTTGGAGAAACACAAAATCGTGCCGTTCAGAGAATGTGCTGTGGATTCCCTGCCTGCTGTTTCAGTAGAAAGAGATTGCAGAGGCTGATGAGACTACACTGGAAAACAGGGATCCCTCGTCCTTGAAGCACGAGCAGATCATCTGATAATATTCCCTTTAATTACATTGTTAGAAGATGAAAAGTCATGCTAAAACAATTTTCATAAATAGCAAGTTTCTAAGAGAGAAAGATTTTAGACTCATGTGCATGCGCTGTGATGTAATGCTAGATATCTGAAATGACTGCTCCTCAGAGCGGCAAGGAGCAGACAGCCGAGATGTCTGTGAAACCGCGGCCAGAGACAGCTTTCTGAGCGGTTTCAGTTTAGAGAGCCAGCCGGCAAGAGAAGGCGCTGTCTCCGGACCAACATAATGTTTGCAGCCGGAATGTAATGTGAAAGCCGGGGAAACACTGTGAAGGCTGCTCAAGAAAGCAGGAGCAGATCCTCTCTCTGCCTGTATTTGTAAGCCTTCGAGAGAGGAATACCCTGCCGGTAAAAAGCTTTTTCTTCTGGCAGCTATTCATGGAAGGAAATTCCAGGATTCTTTAAAATCGAGGGGTTAGTTTCTGCTCTCCTTTGGAGTAAAAACAAAACCGTGCAGTTCAGAGAATGTGTGTGAATTCGCTGCCGGCTGTTGTAACAAGTTTCAGCAGAAACATTTTGCAGAGGCTGAAGGGAATGGACAGGAAAAAAGGGATCTCTCGTCCTTGAACACGAACAGATCATCCGATTATTTGTCTTTTAAATACATTGTTAGGAGATTAGATGTCATGCTAAAACATTTCCAAAATAGAAAATTCGGGGGTGGGTAGGAGGCAAGATTTTAGACTGCTGTGGACGCGCTTTAATATGCTGCTAGAAATCGGAAAAGACTGTTCGTCAGGGAGGCAACCAGCAGACCGCCGGGATGTCTGTAGAACGGCGGGCAGAGGAAGCTTTCCGACAGGCTTCAGTTTAGAGAGCTAGCCGGTAAGAGAAGGCACTGTCTCCCGAACAACGTAATGTTTGCAGCTGAAGCCTACTGTGAAAGCCGGGGCTACACTGTGAAGGCTGCGCAAGAAAGCAAAAGCAGCTCGACTCTTTACCTGTATTTGTCAGCCTTCGAGAGAGGAATAGCCTGCCGCTAAAATGCTTTCTCTTCTAGCAGCGATTCATGGAAGAACATTCTGTGATTCTTTAAAATCAAGGGGTTAGTTTCTGCTCTCCTTTGGAGAAACACAAAATCGTGCCGTTCAGAGAATGTGCTGTGGATTCCCTGCCTGCTGTTTCAGTAGAAAGAGATTGCAGAGGCTGATGAGACTACACTGGAAAACAGGGATCCCTCGTCCTTGAAGCACGAGCAGATCATCTGATAATATTCCCTTTAATTACATTGTTAGAAGATGAAAAGTCATGCTAAAACAATTTTCATAAATAGCAAGTTTCTAAGAGAGAAAGATTTTAGACTCATGTGCATGCGCTGTGATGTAATGCTAGATATCTGAAATGACTGCTCCTCAGAGCGGCAAGGAGCAGACAGCCGAGATGTCTGTGAAACCGCGGCCAGAGACAGCTTTCTGAGCGGTTTCAGTTTAGAGAGCCAGCCGGCAAGAGAAGGCGCTGTCTCCGGACCAACGTAATGTTTGCAGCCGGAATGTGGTGTGAAAGCCGGGGAAACACTGTGAAGGCTGCTCAAGAAAGCAGGTGCAGATCCTCTCTTTGCCTGTATTTGTTAGCCTTCGAGAGAGGAATACCCTGCCGGTAAAAAGCTTTCTCTTTGGCAGCTATTCATGGAAGAAAATTCCAGGATTCTTTAAAATCAAGGGGTTAGTTTTTGAGATAAATGAACCCATTTTTGAGGGGGGGGGGGGGGTGGGGGCGGGTGGTTAAAGGATTTTTGAGAAAGTGAACACAGTAATTGGGAATAAACCCTGATTATGGGGAAAATGAACCCAGTGTGGAGTGGAAATAGAAGGTTTTTTTGAAAATGAACCGTTTTAGGAGGGGAAAACCTGATTTGTGTGAATATGCACCCAGTTTTGGGGGAAAAATAGGATTTTGGGGAAAATGAACCCGGTTTGGGAGGAAAAAAATCTGATTTTGGGGGAAATGAATCCAGTTTTGGGAGGGAAATAATGATTTTGGTGAAATTTTTGGTGTAATTTTTGGTGAATTTTTGATTTTTTTTCCCCAAAATCTTCTATTTCCTCTGAAACACTGGGTTCATTTTCCCCAAAATCAGGGTTTTTTCCCCATTACTGGGTTCATTTTCCCCAAAATAATTTTTTTCCCAAAACTGATTTCATTTTCCTCAAAATAATTTTTTCCCCAAAACTGGGTTCATTTTTCCCATAATCGGGTTTTTTTCCTCCCAAACGGGGTTCATTTTCCCCAAAATTCGGGTTTTTTACACAATTACTGGGTTCATTTTCCCAAAAATATTTTTTTTTTCCCCAAATTGGGTTCATTTTCCTTAAAAACGGTTTTTTTTACCCAAAACTGGGTTCATTTTCTGCATAAATAGCTTTTATCCTCCGAAACTATATTCATTTTCCACAAAATCCTTATTTCCCCCCAAAACTGGATGCTTTTTCTCCAAAATCAGGTGTTCCACTCCAAACTGATTTCATTTTCCCCAAAATCTTCTATTTCCACTCCACACTGGGTTCATTTTCCCCAAAATCAGGATTTTTTCTCCATTACTGGGTTCATTTTCCCCAAAATCACTTTTTTCCCCCAAAACTGGGTTAATTTTCCCCAAATCCGGGGTTTTCCCCCAAAACTGGGTTCATTTTCCCCAAAATCATTTTTTTTCCCCCATTACTGGGTTCATTTTCCCCAAAATAATTTTTTTCCCAAAACTGATTTCATTTTCCTCAAAATAATTTTTTCCCCAAAACTGGGTTCATTTTTCCCATAATCGGGTTTTTTTCCTCCCAAACGGAGTTCATTTTCCCCAAAATTCGGGTTTTTTACACAATTACTGGGTTCATTTTCCCAAAAATATTTTTTTTTCCCCAAATTGGGTTCATTTTCCTTAAAAACGGTTTTTTTACCCAAAACTGGGTTCATTTTCTGCATAAATAGCTTTTATCCTCCGAAATTATATTCATTTTCCACAAAATCCTTATTTCCCCCCAAAACTGGATGCTTTTTCTCCAAAATCAGGTGTTCCACTCCAAACTGATTTCATTTTCCCCAAAATCTTCTATTTCCACTCCACACTGGGTTCATTTTCCCCAAAATCAGGATTTTTTCTCCATTACTGGGTTCATTTTCCCCAAAATCACTTTTTTCCCCCAAAACTGGGTTAATTTTCCCCAAATCCGGGGTTTTCCCCCAAAACTGGGTTCATTTTCCCCAAAATCATTTTTTTTCCCCCATTACTGGGTTCATTTTCCCCAAAATAATTTTTTTCCCAAAACTGATTTCATTTTCCTCAAAATAATTTTTTCCCCAAAACTGGGTTCATTTTTCCCATAATCGGGTTTTTTTCCTCCCAAACGGGGTTCATTTTCCCCAAAATTCGGGTTTTTTACCCAATTACTGGGTTCATTTTCCCAAAAATATTTTTTTTTCCCCAAATTGGGTTCATTTTCCTTAAAAACGGGTTTTTTACCCAAAACTGGGTTCATTTTCTGCATAAATAGCTTTTATCCTCCGAAACTATATTCATTTTCCACAAAATCCTTATTTCCCCCCAAAACTGGATGCTTTTTCTCCAAAATCAGGTGTTCCCCTCCAAACAGTGTTCATTTTCTCCAAAATCTTCTATTTCCACTCCACACTGGGTTCATTTTACCCAAAATCCTTTTTCTCCCCCCAAAACTGGGTACATTTTCACACAAATCAGGTTTTCCCCTCCAAACTGATTTCATTTTCCCCAAAATCTTCAATTTCCACTCCACACTGGGTTCATTTTCCCCAAAATCAGGATTTTTTCTCCATTACTGGGTTCATTTTCCCCAAAATCATTTTTTCCCCCAAAACTGGGTTCATTTTCCCCAAAATATGTTTTTTTTCCACCAAAACTGGGTTTATTTCCCTAAATATTGGGTTTTCCCCACCAAATTTTGTTCATTTTCTCCAAAACCTGGTTGTTTTGGAGAAGCCCCAATTACTGGCTTTATTTCCCAAAAAATTTTTTTTCCCTCAAAACTGGGTTCATTTTAATCAAAAACGGGTTATCCCCTCCAAACTGGGTTAATTTTCCCCATAATCAGCTTCTTTCTTCCTAAACTGGGTTCATTTTCCCCAAAATCCTTTTTTTCCACAAAACACTGGGTGCATTTTCACACAAATCTAGTTTTCCCCTCCAGTGTTCATTTTCCCCAAAACCAGGTTTTTTTCCCCTCCAGTGTTCATTTTCCCCAAAATCGGATTTTTTCCTCCCAAACTGGGTTGATTTTCCCCAAAGTCGGTTTTTTTACAGCAAAAGTCGGTTCATTTCTCTACAAGTCTTCCCCCCCCCCAACTCTGCTGATTTTCCCCAAAATTCGGGTTTTTTTTACCCAATTACTGCGTTCATTTTCCCCAAAATAATTTTTTCCCCAAAAACTGGGTTCATTTTCCTTAAAAACGTTTTTTTCCCACA
The DNA here is from genome assembly GCA_033556795.1 of Tapera naevia. Taxonomy (NCBI): domain Eukaryota; kingdom Metazoa; phylum Chordata; class Aves; order Cuculiformes; family Neomorphidae; genus Tapera; species Tapera naevia. The sequence goes on along the minus strand of JAUMJJ010000761.1, from coordinate 20,577 downwards.
AAACTGGGTTCATTTTCCGCATAATCAGAATTTTTCCTCCGAAACTAGGTTCATTTTCCGCAAAATCCCTATTAACCCCCAAAACTGGGTACATTTTCACACAAATCAGGTTGTCCCGTCCAAACTGATTTCATTTTCCTCAACACCTTCTATTTCCACTCCGCACTTGGTTCATTTTCCCCAAAATCAGGATTTTTCCCCATTACTGGGTTCATTTTCTCCAAAATCAGGGGTTTTTCTCACAAAGTGGGTTAATTTTTCCAAAAATCATTTTTTTACCCCAAAACTGGGTTCATTTTCCCCAAAATATGTTTTTTCCACCAAAACTGGGTTTATTTCCCTACATATTAGGTTTTCCCCAACAAACTGTGTTCCTTTTCCCCAAAATCCGGGTTTTTTACCCGATCACTGGGTTCATTTTCCCCAAAATCATTTTTTCCCCCAAAACTGGGTTCATTTTCCTTGAAAACAGGTTTTTCCGCAAAACTGGGTTCATTTTCCACATAATCAGCTTTTTTCCTCCGAAAATAGGTTCATTTTACATAAAATCCTTATTTCCCCCCAAAACTCAGTTCATTTTCACAAAAATCAGGTTTTCCCCTCCTATCTGATTTCATTTTCCCCAAAATCTTCTATTTCCATTCCACACTGGGTTCATTTTCCCCAAAATCATTTTTTTCCCCATTACTGGGTTCATTTTCCCCAAAATCATTTTTTCCCCCCAAAACTGTGTCCATTTTCCCCAAAATATGGTTTTTTTTCCACCAAAAATGGGTTCACTTCCCTACAAATTTGGTTTTCCCTACCAAACTGGTTCCATTTTCCCCCAAATTAGAGTTTTTTACCCAATTACTGCGTTCATTTCCCCCAAAAGCATTTTTCCCCCCAAAAGGGGTTCATTTTCCGCATAATCAGATTTTTTCCTCCAAAACTAGGTTCATTTTCCACAAAATCCTTCCCCCCCCCCCCCCCAAAAACTGGGTACATTTTCTCACAAATCAGGTTGTCTCCTCCAAACTGATTTCATTTTCCTCAAAATATTCTATTTCCACTCCGCACTTGGTTCATTTTCCCCAAAATCAGGATTTTTCCCCATTACTGCGTTCATTTTCCGCAAAATATATTTTTTCCACAAAACTGGGTTTATTTCCCTACAAATTGGGTTTTCCCCACCAGACTGGGTTCATTTTTCTCCAAAATCCGGGGTTTTTACCCAATTACTGGCTTTATTTCCACAAAATATTTTTTCCCCCCCAAACTGGGTTCATTTTCCCCATAATCAGCTTCTATCCTCCCAAACTGGGTTCATTTTCCCCAAAATCCTTTTTTTCTTCAAAACACTGGGTGCATTTTCACACAAATCAAGTTTTCCCCTCCAAACAGTGTTCATTTTCCCCAAAATCAGGTTTTTTCCCCATTACTGGGTTCATTTCCCCAAAATCGGGTTTTTTTCCCCCAAAACTGGGTTCATTTTCCCCAAAATCGTTTTTTTCCCACCCAAACTGGGTTGATTTTCCCCAAAGTTGTTTTTTTTCGAGCAAAACTCGGTTCATTTCCCTACAAGTTGGTTCCCCCCCCCCCCCCAAACTCTGTTCATTTTCCAAAAAAATCGGGTTTTTTACCCGATTACTGGGTTCATTTTCCCCAAAATAATTTTTTTCCCCCAAACTGGGTTCATTTTCCTTAAAAATGGATTTTTCTCCCAAAACTGGGTTCATTTTACGTATAATCAGCATATTTTCCCCTCCAAAACTAGGTTCATTTTCCAGAAAATCCCTATTAAACCCCAAAACTGGGTACATTTTCACACAAATCAGGTTGTCCCCTCCAAACTGATTTCATTTTCCTCAAAACCTTCTATTTCCACTCCGTACTTGGTTCATTTTCCCCAAAATCAGGATTTTTCCCCATTACTGCGTTCATTTTCCCCAAAATATATTTTTTTCCACAAAACTGGGTTTATTTCCCTACAAATTGGGTTTTCCCCACCAGACTGGGTTCATTTTTCTCCAAAATCCGGGGTTTTTACCCAATTACTGGCTTTATTTCCACAAAATATTTTTTCCCCCCCAAACTGGGTTCATTTCCCCCATAATCAGCTTCTCTCCTCCCAAACTGGGTTCATTTTCCCCAAAATAATTTTTTCCCAAAAAAAATGGGTTCATTTTCCTCAAAATATGTTTTTTCCACCAAAAATGGGTTTATTTCCCTACATATCGGGTTTTCCCCACCAAATTGTGTTCATTTTCCCCAACATATGGATTTTTGAACCAGTTACTGGCTTTATTTCCCCAAAATCTTTTTTTTTCCTTCAAAACTGGGTTCATTTTCACCAAAAATGTTTTTTTCCCCCAAAACTGGTTTCATTTTCCCCATAATCAGCTTCTTTCCTCCCAAACTGTGTTCATTTTCCCCAGAATCCGGGTTTTCCAATTACTGGGTTCATTTCCCGAAAATTATTTTTTTTTCCCCCATAATTGGGGTAATTTGCCCCAAAATCGGATTTTTTCCTCCCTAACTGGGTTCATTTTCCCCAAAGTCAGTTTTTTTCCACCAAAACTCAGTTCATTTCCCGAATTTTGTGGAAAATGAACCCAGTTTCAGAGGGAAAAACTGATTATGCAGAAAATGAACACAGTTTTGGGGAAAACAATTATTTTGGAGAAAACGAACCCAGTAATTGGGTAAAAAAAACCGAATTTTGGGGAAAATGAACAAAGTTTGGGGGGGAAAAAACAACTTCTAGGGAAATGAACCGAGTTTTGGTGGAAAAAAAACCCGAATTTAGGGAAAATGGACCCAGTTTTGGGGGAAAAATCTGTTTTTGGGGAAAATGAACCAAGTGTGGAGTGGAAATAGAAGATTTTGGGGAAAATGAATACTGTTTTGAGGGGAAAACCTGATTTGTGTGAAAATAAACCCAGTTTTGGGGGGAAATAAGGATTTTGTGGAAAATGAACCTAGTTTCGGAGGAAAAATGCTGATTATGCGGAAAATGAACCCAGTTTTGGCAGAAAAACCCGTTTTTAAGGAAAATGAACCCAGTTTTGGGGAAAAAAAATATTTTGGGAAAATGAACCCAGTAATTGGGTTAAAAAATTCGAATTTTGGGGAAAATGAACAAAGTTTTGGGCGGAGGAAACCAACTTGAAGGGAAATGAACCGAGTTTGGGAGGAAAGAAGCTGATTACGGTGAAAATTAACCCAGTTTGGGGGGGAAAAACCTGATTTGTATGAAAATGCATCCAGTTTGGGGGGGGGGGGGGGGGGGGTCGAAGTGATTTTGGGGAAAATTAACCCAGTAATTTTGTAAAATTTTGTAAAAAACCCTAATTTGGGGGAAAATGAACACAGTTTGGGGGGAAAACCCAACTTGTAGGTAAATGGTCTCTGTTTTGGTGGAAAAAAATCGATTTTGGGGAAAATGAAGAGTGCTTTGGGAAAAAAATATTTTGGGGAAATGAACCCAGTAATTGGGAAATAAACCCGGATTTGGGGGAAAATGAAATCAGTTTGGAGGGGAAAATCTCATTTGTGTGAAAATGCAGCCAGTTTTTTTTTGGGGGGGGGGGGGGGGGAGAAACGATTTCGGGAAAATGAACTCAGTTTTGGTGGAAAAAAAAACGATTTTGGGGAATTGAATCCAGTAATGGGGAAAAAAATGATTTTGGGGGAAATAAACCCAGTGTGGAGTGGAAATAGAAGATTTTTGGAAAATGTAATCAGTTTGGAGGGGAAAACCTGATTTGTGTGAAAATGCACCCAGTTTTTGTGGGAAAAAAAAGGATTTTGGGGAAAATGAACCCAATTTGGGAGGAAAAAAAACCCGATTTTGGGGAAAATGAATCCAGTAGGGGGGAAAAAACCCCCTCATTTTCCACAAAATATGTTTTATTCCAGCAAAACTGGGTTCATTTCCCTACAATTTCATTTTCCACAGAATCTGTTTCTTTCCACCTTAACTGTGTTCCTTTCCCTACAAAATGGGTTTTCCCCCCCCAAACTCTGTTCATTTTCCCCATAATCGGTTTTTTTCCCCATTACTGGTTCATATTCCCCATAACTGGGTTTATTATATTCAAAAACGGCTTTTTCCCCACAAACTGGCTTCATTTTCCCCATAATCAGTTTTTTTTTCTCCCAAACTGGGTTAATTCCTCCCAAAATCTGAAATGACTGTTCGTCAGGGAGGCAAGAAGAAGACCTCCGGGATGTCTTTAGAACGGCGGGCAGAGGAAGCTTTCCGACAGGCTTCAGTTTAGAGAGCTAGCCGGTAAGAGAAGGCGCTGTCTCCGGACCAACGTAATGTTTGCAGCCGGAATGTGGTTGAAAGCCGGGGAAACACTGTGAAGGCTGCTCAAGAAAGCAGGTGCAGATCCTCTCTTTGCCTGTATTTGTAAGCCTTCGAGAGAGGAATACCCTGCCGGTAAAAAGCTTTCCCTTCTGGCAGCTATTCATGGAAGGAAATTCCAGGATTCTTTAAAATCAAGGTGTTAGTTTCTGCACTCCCTTGGAGGAAAAACAAAACCGTGCAGTTCAGAGAATGTGTGTGAATTCACTGCCGGCTGTTGTAACAAGTTTCAGCAGAAACAGTTTGCAGAGGCTGAAGGGAATGGACAGGAAAAAAGGCATCTCTCGTCCTTGAACACGAACAGATCATTTGATTATTTGTCTTTTAAATACATTGTTAGGAGATTAGATGTCATGCTAAAACATTTCCAAAATAGAAAATTCGGGGGTGGTAGGCAAGATTTTAGACTGCTGTGGACGCGCTTTAATATGCTGCTAGAAATCGGAAAAGACTGTTCGTCAGGGAGGCAAGCAGCAGACCGCCGGGATGTCTGTAGAACCGCGGCGAGAGGCAGCTTTCCGACCGGCTTCAGTTTAGAGAGCTAGCCGGTAAGAAAAGGCACTGTCTCCCGAACAACGTAATGTTTGCAACTGAAACCTACTGTGAAAGCCGGGGCTACACTGTGAAGGCTGCGCAAGAAAGCAAAAGCAGCTCGACTCTTTGCCTGTATTTGTCAGCCTTCGAGAGAGGAATAGCCTGCCGCTAAAATGCTTTCTCTTCTAGCAGCGATTCATGGAAGAACATTCTGTGATTCTTTAAAATCAAGGGTTAGTTTCTGCTCTCCTTTGGAGAAACACAAAACCGTGCCGTTCAGAGAATGTGCTGTGGATTCCCTGCCTGCTGTTTCAGTAGAAAGAGATTGCAGAGGCTGATGAGACTACACTGGAAAACAGGGATCCCTCGTCCTTGAAGCACGAGCAGATCATCTGATAATATTCCCTTTAATTACATTGTTAGAAGATGAAAAGTCATGCTAAAACAATTTTCATAAATAGCAAGTTTCTAAGAGAGAAAGATTTTAGACTCATGTGCATGCGCTGTGATGTGATGCTAGATATCTGAAATGACTGCTCCTCAGAGCGGCAAGGAGCAGACAGCCGAGATGTCTGTGAAACCGCGGCCAGAGACAGCTTTCTGAGCGGTTTCAGTTTAGAGAGCCAGCCGGCAAGAGAAGGCGCTGTCTCCGGACCAACGTAATGTTTGCAGCCGGAATGTAATGTGAAAGCCGGGGAAACACTGTGAAGGCTGCTCAAGAAAGCAGGAGCAGATCCTCTCTCTGCCTGTATTTGTAAGCCTTCGAGAGAGGAATACCCTGCCGGTAAAAAGCTTTTTCTTCTGGCAGCTATTCATGGAAGGAAATTCCAGGATTCTTTAAATTCAAAGGGTTAGTTTCTGCTCTCCCTTGGAGGAAAAACAAAACCGTGCAGTTCAGAGAATGTGTGTGAATTCGCTGCCGGCTGTTGTAACAAGTTTCAGCAGAAACAGTTTGCAGAGGCTGAAGGGAATGGACAGGAAAAAGGGATCTCTCGTCCTTTTACACGAACAGATCATCCGATTATTTGTCTTTTAAATACATTGTTAGGAGATTAGATGTCATGCTAAAACATTTCCAAAATAGAAAATTCGGGGGTGGGTAGGAGGCAAGATTTTAGACTGCTGTGGACGCGCTTTAATATGCTGCTAGAAATCGGAAAAGACTGTTCGTCAGGGAGGCAAGCAGCAGACCGCCGGGATGTCTGTAGAACCGCGGCGAGAGGCAGCTTTCCGACCGGCTTCAGTTTAGAGAGCAAGCCGGTAAGAGAAGGCACTGTCTCCCGAACAACGTAATGTTTGCAGCTGAAGCCTACTGTGAAAGCCGGGGCTACACTGTGAAGGCTGCGCAAGAAAGCAAAAGCAGCTCGACTGTTTGCCTGTATTTGTCAGCCTTCGAGAGAGGAATAGCCTGCCGCTAAAATGCTTTCTCTTCTAGCAGCGATTCATGGAAGAACATTCTGTGATTCTTTAAAATCAAGGGGTTAGTTTCTGCTCTCCTTTGGAGAAACACAAAACCGTGCCGTTCAGAGAATGTGCTGTGGATTCCCTGCCTGCTGTTTCAGTAGAAAGAGTTTGCAGAGGCTGATGAGACTACACTGGAAAAGAGGGATCCCTCTTCCTTGAAGCACGAGCAGATCATCTGATAATATTCCCTTTAATTACATTGTTAGAAGATGAAAAGTCATGCTAAAACAATTTTCATAAATAGCAAGTTTCTAAGAGAGAAAGATTTTAGACTCATCTGCATGCGCTGTGATGTGATGCTAGATATCTGAAATGACTGCTCCTCAGAGAGGCAAGGAGCAGACAGCCGAGATGTCTGTGAAACCGCGGCCAGAGACAGCTTTCTGAGCGGTTTCAGTTTAGAGAGCCAGCCGGCAAGAGAAGGCGCTGTCTCCGGACCAACGTAATGTTTGCAGCCGGAATGTGGTGTGAAAGCCGGGGAAACACTGTGAAGGCTGCTCAAGAAAGCAGGAGCAGATCCTCTCTTTGCCTGTATTTGTTAGCCTTCGAGAGAGGAATACCCTGCCGGTAAAAAGCTTTCTCTTTGGCAGCTATTCATGGAAGGAAATTCCAGGATTCTTTAAAATCATGGGGTTAGTTTTTGAGATAAATGAACCCATTTTTGAGGTGGGGGGGGGGGTAAAAGGATTTTTGAGAAAGTGAACACAGTAATTGGGAATAAACCCTGATTATGGGGAAAGTGAACCCAGTGTGGAGTGGAAATAGAAGCTTTTGTGGAAAATGAACCGTTTTAGGAGGGGAAAACCTGATTTGTGTGAATATGCACCCAGTTTTGGGGGAAAAATAGGATTTTGGGGAAAATGAACCCGGTTTGGGAGGAAAAAATCTGATTTTGGGGGAAATGAATCCAGTTTTGGGAGGGAAATAATGATTTTGGTGAAATTTTTGGTGTAATTTTTGGTGAATTTTTGATTTTTTTTCCCCAAAATCTTCTATTTCCTCTGAAACACTGGGTTCATTTTCCCCAAAATCAGGTTTTTTTCCCCATTACTGGGTTCATTTTCCCCAAAATAATTTTTTTCCCAAAACTGATTTCATTTTCCCCAAAATAATTTTTTCCCCAAAACTGGGTTCATTTTTCCCATAATCGGGTTTTTTTCCTCCCAAACGGGGTTCGTTTTCCCCAAAATTCGGGTTTTTTACCCAATTACTGGGTTCATTTTCCCAAAAATATTTTTTTTTCCCCAAATTGGGTTCATTTTCCTTAAAAACGGTTTTTTTACCCAAAACTGGGTTCATTTTCTGCATAAATAGCTTTTATCCTCCGAAACTATATTCATTTTCCACAAAATCCTTATTTCCCCCCAAAACTGGATGCTTTTTCTCCAAAATCAGGTGTTCCCCTCCAAACTGATTTCATTTTCCCCAAAATCTTCTATTTCCACTCCACACTGGGTTCATTTTCCCCAAAATCAGGATTTTTTCTCCATTACTGGGTTCATTTTCCCCAAAATCATTTTTTCCCCCAAAACTGGGTTCATTTTCCCCAAATCCGGGGTTTTCCCCCAAAACTGGGTTCATTTTCCCCAAAATCATTTTTTTTCCCCATTACTGGGTTCATTTTCCCCAAAATAATTTTTTTCCCAAAACTGATTTCATTTTCCTCAAAATAATTTTTTCCCCAAAACTGGGTTCATTTTTCCCATAATCGGGTTTTTTCCTCCCAAACGGGGTTCATTTTCCCCAAAATTCGGGTTTTTTTACCCAATTACTGGGTTCATTTTCCCAAAAATAATTTTTTTTCCCCAAAATTGGGTTCATTTTCCTTAAAAACGGGTTTTTTACCCAAAACTGGGTTCATTTTCTGCATAAATAGTTTTTATCCTCTGAAACTATATTCATTTTCCACAAAATCCTTATTTCCCCCCAAAACAGGATGCTTTTTCTCCAAAATCAGGTGTTCCCCTCCAAACAGTGTTCATTTTCTCCAAAATCTTCTATTTCCACTCCACACTGGGTTCATTTTACCCAAAATTCTTTTTTATCCCCCAAAAACTGGGTACATTTTCACACAAATCAGGTTTTCCCCTCCAAACTGATTTCATTTTCCCCAAAATCTTCAATTTCCACTCCACACTGGGTTCATTTTCCCCAAAATCAGGATTTTTTCTCCATTACTGGGTTCATTTTCCCCAAAATCATTTTTTCCCCCAAAACTGTGTTCATTTTCCCCAAAATATGTTTTTTTTCCACCAAAACTGGGTTTATTTCCCTAAATATTGGGTTTTCCCCACCAAATTTGTTCATTTTCTCCAAAACCTGGTTGTTTTGGAGAAGACCCAATTACTGGCTTTATTTCCCAAAAAAAATTTTTTTCCCTCAAAACTGGGTTCATTTTAATCAAAAACGGGTTATCCCCTCCAAACTGGGTTAATTTTCCCCATAATCAGCTTCTTTCTTCCTAAACTGGGTTCATTTTCCCCAAAATCCTTTTTTTCCACAAAACACTGGGGTGCATTTTCACACAAATCTAGTTTTCCCCTCCAGTGTTCATTTCCCCAAAACCAGGTTTTTTTCCCCTCCAGTGTTCATTTTCCCCAAAATCGGATTTTTTCCTCCCAAACTGGGTTGATTTTCCCCAAAGTCGGTTTTTTTTACAGCAAAAGTCGGTTCATTTCTCTACAAGTCTTCCCCCCCCCCCAACTCTGCTGATTTTCCCCAAAATTCGGGTTTTTTTACCCAATTACTGCGTTCATTTTCCCCAAAATATTTTTTCCCCAAAAACTGGGTTCATTTTCCTTAAAAACGTTTTTTTCCCCCAAAACTGTGTTCATTTTCCGTATAATCAGAATTTTTCCTCCGAAACTAGGTTCATTTTCCGCAAAATCCCTATTAACCCCAAAACTGGGTACATTTTCACACAAATCAGGTTGTCCCATCCAAACTGATTTCATTTTCCTCAAAACCTTCTATTTCCACTCCGCACTTGGTTCATTTTCCCCAAAATCAGGATTTTTCCCCATTACTGGGTTCATTTTCTCCAAAATCAGGGGTTTTTCTCACAAAGTGGGTTAATTTTTCCAAAAATCATTTTTTTACCCCAAAACTGGGTTCATTTTCCCCAAAATATGTTTTTTCCACCAAAACTGGGTTTATTTCCCTACATATTAGGTTTTCCCCAACAAACTGTGTTCATTTTCCCCAAAATCCGGGTTTTTACCCGATCACTGGGTTCATTTTCCCCAAAATCATTTTTTCCCCAAAACTGGGTTCATTTTCCTTGAAAACAGGTTTTTCCGCAAAACTGGGTTCATTTTCCACATAATCAGCTTTTTTCCTCCGAAAATAGGTTCATTTTACATAAAATCCTTATTTCCCCCCAAAACTCAGTTCAATTTCACAAAAATCAGGTTTTCCCCTCCTATCTGATTTCATTTTCTCCAAAATCTTCTATTTCCATTCCACACTGGGTTCATTTTCCCCAAAATCATTTTTTTCCCCATTACTGGGTTCATTTTCCCCAAAATCATTTTTTCCCCCAAAAACTGTGTCCATTTTCCCCAAAATATGGTTTTTTCCACCAAAAATGGGTTCACTTCCCTACAAATTTGGTTTTCCCTACCAAACTGGTTCCATTTTCCCCCAAATTAGAGTTTTTTACCAATTACTGCGTTCATTTCCCCCAAAATCATTTTTCCCCCAAAAGGGTTCATTTTCCGCATAATCAGATTTTTTCCTCCAAAACTAGGTTCATTTTCCACAAAATCCTTCCCCCCCCCCCCCAAAACTGGGTACATTTTCACACAAATCAGGTTGTCCCCTCCAAACTGATTTCATTTTCCTCAAAATCTTCTATTTCCACTCCGCACTTGGTTCATTTTCCCCAAAATCAGGATTTTTCCCCATTACTGCGTTCATTTTCCACAAAATATATTTTTTCCACAAAACTGGGTTTATTTCCCTACAAATTGGGTTTTCCCCACCAGACTGGGTTCATTTTTCTCCAAAATCCGGGGTTTTTACCCAATTACTGGCTTTATTTCCACAAAATATTTTTTCCCCCCAAACTGGGTTCATTTTCCCCATAATCAGCTTCTATCCTCCAAACTGGGTTCATTTTCCCCAAAATCCTTTTTTTCTTCAAAACACTGGGTGCATTTTCACACAAATCAAGTTTTCCCCTCCAAACAGTGTTCATTTTCCCCAAAATCAGGTTTTTTCCCCATTACTGGGTTCATTTCCCAAAATCGGGTTTTTTCCCCCAAAACTGGGTTCATTTTCCCAAAATCGTTTTTTTCCCTCCCAAACTGGGTTGATTTTCCCCAAAGTTGGTTTTTTTCGAGCAAAACTCGGTTCATTTCCCTACAAGTTGGTTCCCCCCCCCCCAAACTCTGTTCATTTTCCAAAAAAATCGGGTTTTTTACCCGATTACTGGGTTCATTTTCCCCAAAATAATTTTTTCCCCCAAACTGGGTTCATTTTCCTTAAAAATGGATTTTTCCCCCAAAACTAGATTCATTTTCCGCAAAATCCCTATTAACCCCCAAAACTGGGTACATTTTCACACAAATCAGGTTGTCCCCTCCAAACTGATTTCATTTTCCCTCAAAATATTCTATTTCCACTCCGCACTTGGTTCATTTTCCCCAAAATCAGGATTTTTCCCCATTACTGCGTTCATTTTCCCAAAATATATTTTTTCCACAAAACTGGGTTTATTTCCCTACAAATTGGGGTTTCCCCACCAGACTGGTTCATTTTTCTCCAAAATCCGGGGTTTTTACCCAATTACTGGCTTTATTTCCACAAAATATTTCCCCCCCCCCAAACTGGGTTCATTTTCCCCATAATCAGCTTCTATCCTCCCAAACTGGGTTCATTTTCCCCAAAATCCTTTTTTTCTTCAAAACACTGGGTGCATTTTCACACAAATCAAGTTTTCCCCTCCAAACAGTGTTCATTTTCCCCAAAATCAGGTTTTTTCCCCATTACTGGGTTCATTTCCCCAAAATCGGTTTTTTTTTCCCCCAAAACTGGGTTCATTTTCCCCAAAATCGTTTTTTTCCCTCCCAAACTGGGTTGATTTTCCCCAAAGTTGGTTTTTTTCGAGCAAAACTCGGTTCATTTCCCTACAAGTTGGTTCCCCCCCCCCCCAAACTCTGTTCATTTTCCAAAAAAAATCGGGTTTTTTACCCGATTACTGGGTTCATTTTCCCCAAAATAATTTTTTTCCCCAAACTGGGTTCATTTTCCTTAAAAATGGATTTTTCCCCCAAAACTGGGTTCATTTTCCGCTTAATCAGCATTTTTTTCCCTCCAAAACTAGGTTCATTTTCCAGAAAATCCCTATTAACCCCCAAAACTGGGTACGTTTTCACACAAATCAGGTTGTCCCCTCCAAACTGATTTCATTTTCCTCAAAATCTTCTATTTCCACTCCGCACTTGGTTCATTTTCCCAAAATCAGGATTTTTCCCCATTACTGCGTTCATTTTCCCCAAAATATATTTTTTTTCCACAAAACTGGGTTTATTTCCCTACAAATTGGGTTTTCCCACCAGACTGGGTTCATTTTTCTCCAAATCCGGGGTTTTTACCCAATTACTGGCTTTATTTCCACAAAATATTTTCCCCCCCCAAACTGGGTTCATTTCCCCCATAATCAGCTTCTCTCCTCCCAAACTGGGTTCATTTTCCCCAAAATAATTTTTTCCCCCAAAAAACTGGGTTCATTTTCCTCAAAATATGTTTTTTCCACCAAAAATGGGTTTTATTTCCCTACATATCGGGTTTTCCCCACCAAATTGTGTTCATTTTCCCCAACATATGGATTTTTGAACCAGTTACTGGCTTTATTTCCCTAAAAATCTTTTTTTTTCCTTCAAAACTGGGTTCATTTTCACCAAAAATGTTTTTTTCCCCCAAAACTGGTTTCATTTTCCCCATAATCAGCTTCTTTCCTCCAAACTGTGTTCATTTTCCCCAGAATCCGGGTTTTCCAATTACTGGGTTCATTTCCCGAAAATTATTTTTTTTTCCCCCATAATTGGGGTAATTTGCCCCAAAATCGGATTTTTTCCTCCCTAACTGGGTTCATTTTCCCCAAAGTCAGTTTTTTTCCACCAAAACTCAGTTCATTTCCCGAATTTTGTGGAAAATGAACCCAGTTTCAGAGGGAAAAACTGATTATGCAGAAAATGAACCCAGTTTTGGGGAAAACAATTATTTTGGAGAAAACGAACCCAGTAATTGGGTAAAAAAAAAACCGAATTTTGGGGAAAATGAACAAAGTTTGGGGGGGAAAAACAACTTCTAGGGAAATGAACCGAGTTTTGGTGAGAAAAAAACGCGAATTTAGGGAAAATGGACCCAGTTTTGGGGGAAAAATCTGTTTTGGGAAAATGAACCAAGTGTGTGAGTGGAAAAAGAAGATTTTGGGGAAAATGAATACTGTTCTGAGGGGGAAAACCTGATTTGTGTGAAAATAAACCCAGTTTTGGGGGGAAATAAGGATTTTGTGGAAAATGAACCTAGTTTCGGAGGAAAAATGCTGATTATGCAGAAAATGAACCCAGTTTTGGCAGAAAAACCCGTTTTTAAGGAAAATGAACCCAGTTTTGGGGAAAAAAAAATATTTTGGGAAAATGAACCCAGTAATTGGGTTAAAAATTCGAATTTTGGGGAAAATGAACAAAGTTTTGGCGGAGGAAACCAACTTGAAGGGAAATGAACCGAGTTTGGGAGGAAAGAAGCTGATTATGGTGAAAATTAACCCACTTTGGGGGGGAAAAACCTGATTTGTATGAAAATGCATCCAGTTTGGTGGGGGGGGGGGGGGGGGGGGGGGGGGGGGGGGGGGGGGGGGGGGCGAAGTGATTTTGGGGAAAATTAACCCAGTAATTTTGTAAAATTTTGTAAAAAACCCTAATTTGGGCGAAAATGAACACAGTTTGGGGGGGAAAACCCAACTTGTAGGTAAATGGTCTCTGTTTTGGTGGAAAAAAAATCGATTTTGGGGAAAATGAAGAGTGCTTTGGGAAAAAATATTTTGGGGAAATGAACCCAGTAATTGGGAAATAACCCGGATTTGGGGGAAAATGAAATCAGTTTGGAGGGGAAAATCTCATTTGTGTGAAAATGCAGCCAGTTTTTTTTTTGGGGGGTGGGGGAGGGGGGGAACGATTTCGGGAAAATGAACTCAATTTTGGTGGAAAAAAAACGATTTTGGGGAAATGAATCCAGTAATGGGGAAAAAAATGATTTTGGGGAAAATAAACCCAGTGTGGAGTGGAAATAGAAGATTTTGGGGAAAATGAAATCAGTTTGGAGGGGAAAACCTGATTTGTGTGAAAATGCACCCAGTTTTTGTGGGGAAAAAAGGATTTTGGGGAAAATGAACCCAATTTGGGAGGAAAAAAACCCGATTTTGGGGAAAATGAATCCAGTCGGGGGGAGAAAAAAACCCTCATTTTCCACAAAATATGTTTTATTCCAGCAAAACTGGGTTCATTTCCTACAATTTCATTTTCCACAGAATCTGTTTCTTTCCACCTTAACTGTGTTCCTTTCCCTACAAAATGTGTTTTCCCCCACCAAACTCTGTTCATTTTCCCCATAATCGGTTTTGTCCCATTACTGGTTCATTTTCCCCATAACTGGGTTTATTATATTCAAAAACGGCTTTTTCCCCACAAACTGGCTTCATTTTCCCCATAATCATGTTTTTTTTCTCCCAAACTGGGTTAATTCCTCCCAAAATCTGAAATGACTGTTCGTCAGGGAGGCAAGAAGAAGACCGCCGGGATGTCTTTAGAACGGCGGGCAGAGGAAGCTTTCCGACAGGCTTCAGTTTAGAGAGCTAGCCGGTAAGAGAAGGCGCTGTCTCCGGACCAACGTAATGTTTGCAGCCGGAATGTGGTGTGAAAGCCGGGGAAACACTGTGAAGGCTGCTCAAGAAAGCAGGAGCAGATCCTCTCTCTGCCTGTATTTGTAAGCCTTCGAGAGAGGAATACCCTGCCGGTAAAAAGCTTTTTCTTCTGGCAGCTATTCATGGAAGGAAATTCCAGGATTCTTTAAATTCAAAGGGTTAGTTTCTGCTCTCCCCTTGGAGGAAAACCAAACCGTGCAGTTCAGAGAATGTGTGTGAATTCGCTGCCGGCTGTTGTAACAAGTTTCAGCAGAAACAGTTTGCAGAGGCTGAAGGGAATGGACAGGAAAAAAAGGGATCTCTCGTCCTTGAACACGAACAGATCATCCGATTATTTGTCTTTTAAATACATTGTTAGGAGATTAGATGTCATGCTAAAACATTTCCAAAATAGAAAATTCGGGGGTGGGTAGGAGGCAAGATTTTAGACTGCTGTGGACGCGCTTTAATATGCTGCTAGAAATCGGAAAAGACTGTTCGTCAGGGAGGCAAGCAGCAGACCGCCGGGATGTCTGTAGAACCGCGGCGAGAGGCAGCTTTCCGAACCGGCTTCAGTTTAGAGAGCTAGCCGGTAAGAGAAGGCACTGTCTCCCGAACAACGTAATGTTTGCAGCTGAAGCCTACTGTGAAAGCCGGGGCTACACTGTGAAGGCTGCGCAAGAAAGCAAAAGCAGCTCGACTGTTTGCCTGTATTTGTCAGCCTTCGAGAGAGGAATAGCCTGCCGCTAAAATGCTTTCTCTTCTAGCAGCTATTCATGGAAGAACATTCTGTGATTCTTTAAAATCAAGGGGTTAGTTTCTGCTCTCCTTTGGAGAAACACAAAACCGTGCCGTTTAGAGAATGTGCTGTGGATTCCCTGCCTGCTGTTTCAGTAGAAAGAGTTTGCAGAGGCTGATGAGACTACACTGGAAAACAGGGATCCCTCGTCCTTGAAGCACGAGCAGATCATCTGATAATATTCCTTTTAATTACATTGTTAGAAGATGAAAAGTCATGCTAAAACTATTTTCATAAATAGCAAGTTTCTAAGAGAGAAAGATTTTAGACTCATGTGCATGCGCTGTGATGTGATGCTAGATATCTGAAATGACTGCTCCTCAGAGCGGCAAGGAGCAGACAGCCGAGATGTCTGTGAAACCGCGGCCAGAGACAGCTTTCTGAGCGGTTTCAGTTTAGAGAGCCAGTCCGGTAAGAGAAGGCGCTGTCTCCGGACCAACGTAATGTTTGCAGCCGGAATGTGGTGTGAAAGCCGGGGAAACACTGTGAAGGCTGCTCAAGAAAGCAGGAGCAGATCCTCTCTCTGCCTGTATTTGTAAGCCTTCGAGAGAGGAATACCCCTGCCGGTAAAAAGCTTTTTCTTCTGGCAGCTATTCATGGAAGGAAATTCCAGGATTCTTTAAATTCAAAGGGGTTAGTTTCTGCTCTCCCTTGGAGGAAAACCAAACCGTGCAGTTCAGAGAATGTGTGTGAATTCGCTGCCGGCTGTTGTAACAAGTTTCAGCAGAAACAGTTTGCAGAGGCTGAAGGGAATGGACAGGAAAAAAGGGATCCCTCGTCCTTGAACACGAACAGATCATCCGATTATTTGTCTTTTAAATACATTGTTAGGAGATTAGATGTCATGCTAAAACATTTCCAAAATAGAAAATTCGGGGGGTGGGTAGGAGGCAAGATTTTAGACTGCTGTGGACGCGCTTTAATATGCTGCTAGAAATCGGAAAAGACTGTTCGTCAGGGAGGCAAGCAGCAGACCGCCGGGATGTCTGTAGAACCGCGGCGAGAGGCAGCTTTCCGACCGGCTTCAGTTTAGAGAGCTAGCCGGTAAGAGAAGGCACTGTCTCCCGAACAACGTAATGTTTGCAGCTGAAGCCTACTGTGAAAGCCGGGGCTACACTGTGAAGGCTGCGCAAGAAAGCAAAAGCAGCTCGACTGTTTGCCTGTATTTGTCAGCCTTCGAGAGAGGAATAGCCTGCCGCTAAAATGCTTTCTCTTCTAGCAGCGATTCATGGAAGAACATTCTGTGATTCTTTAAAATCAAGGGGTTAGTTTCTGCTCTCCTTTGGAGAAACACAAAACCGTGCCGTTTAGAGAATGTGCTGTGGATTCCCTGCCTGCTGTTTCAGTAGAAAGAGTTTGCAGAGGCTGATGAGACTACACTGGAAAACAGGGATCCCTCGTCCTTGAAGCACGAGCAGATCATCTGATAATATTCCTTTTAATTACATTGTTAGAAGATGAAAAGTCATGCTAAAACTATTTTCATAAATAGCAAGTTTCTAAGAGAGAAAGATTTTAGACTCATGTGCATGCGCTGTGATGTGATGCTAGATATCTGAAATGACTGCTCCTCAGAGCGGCAAGGAGCAGACAGCCGAGATGTCTGTGAAACCGCGGCCAGAGACAGCTTTCTGAGCGGTTTCAGTTTAGAGAGCCAGCCGGCAAAAGAAGGCGCTGTCTCCGGACCAACGTAATGTTTGCAGCCGGAATGTGGTGTGAAAGCCGGGGAAACACTGTGAAGGCTGCTCAAGAAAGCAGGTGCAGATCCTCTCTTTGCCTGTATTTGTTAGCCTTCGAGAGAGAATACCACTGCCGGTAAAAAGCTTTCTCTTTGGCAGCTATTCATGGAAGGAAATTCCAGGATTCTTTAAATCAAGGGGTTAGTTCTTTGAGATAAATGAACCCATTTTTGAGGGGGGGGGGGGGTAAAAGGTTTTTTGAGAAAGTGAACACAGTAAATTGGGAATAAACCCTGATTATGGGGAAAGTGAACCCAGTGTGGAGTGGAAATAGAAGCTTTTGTGGAAAATGAACCGTTTTAGGAGGGGAAAACCTGATTTGTGTGAATATGCACCCAGTTTTGGGGGAAAAATAGGATTTTGGGGAAAATGAACCCGGTTTGGGAGGAAAAAATCTGATTTTGGGGGAAATGAATCCAGTTTTTGGAGGGAAATAATGATTTTGGTGAAATTTTTGGTGTAATTTTTGGTGAATTTTTGATTTTTTTTCCCCAAAATCTTCTATTTCCTCTGAAACACTGGGTTCATTTTCCCCAAAATCAGGTTTTTATCCCCATTACTGGTTCATTTTCCCCAAAATAATTTTTTTCCCAAAACTGATTTCATTTTCCCCAAAATAATTTTTTCCCCAAATCTGGGTTCATTTTTCCCATAATCGGGTTTTTTTCCTCCCAAACGGGGTTCATTTTCCCCAAAAATTCGGGTTTTTTACCCAATTACTGGGTTCATTTTCCCAAAAATATTTTTTTTCCCCAAATTGGGTTCATTTTCCTTAAAAACGGGTTTTTTACCAATAGCTTTTATCCTCCGAAACTATATTCATTTTCCACAAAATCCTTATTTCCCCCCAAAACTGGATGCTTTTTCTCCAAAATCAGGTGTTCCCCTCCAAACTGATTTCATTTTCCCCAAAATCTTCTATTTCCACTCCACACTGGGTTCATTTTCCCCAAAATCAGGATTTTTTCTCCATTACTGGGTTCATTTTCCCCAAAATCATTTTTTTTCCCCCATTACTGGGTTCATTTTCCCCAAAATAATTTTTTTCCCAAAACTGATTTCATTTTCCTCAAAATAATTTTTTCCCCAAAACTGGGTTCATTTTTCCCATAATCGGGTTTTTTCCTCCCAAACGGGTTCATTTTCCCCAAAATTCGGGTTTTTTACCCAATTACTGGGTTCATTTTCCCAAAAATAATTTTTTTTCCCCAAAATTGGGTTCATTTTCCTTAAAAACGGTTTTTTTACCCAAAACTGGGTTCATTTTCTGCATAAATAGTTTTTATCCTCTGAAACTATATTCATTTCCACAAAATCCTTATTTCCTCCCAAAACAGGATGCTTTTTCTCCAAAATCAGGTGTTCCCCTCCAAACAGTGTTCATTTTCTCCAAAATCTTCTATTTCCACTCCACACTGGGTTCATTTTACCCAAAATCCTTTTTCTCCCCAAAAACTGGGTACATTTTCACACAAATCAGGTTTTCCCCTCCAAACTGATTTCATTTTCCCCAAAATCTTCTATTTCCACTCCACACTGGGTTCATTTTCCCCGAAATCAGGATTTTTTTCTCCATTACTGGGTTCATTTTCCCCAAAATCATTTTTTCCCCCAAAACTGTGTTCATTTTCCCCAAAATATGTTTTTTTTCCACCAAAGCTGGGTTTATTTCCCTAAATATTGGGTTTTCCCCACCAAATTGTGTTCATTTTCTCCAAAACCTGGTTGTTTTGGAGAAGCCCAATTACTGGCTTTATTTCCCAAAAAATTTTTTTCCTCAAAACTGGGTTCATTTTAATCAAAAACGGGTTATCCCCTCCAAACTGGGTTAATTTTCCCCATAATCAGCTTCTTTCTTCCTAAACTGGGTTCATTTTCCCCAAAATCCTTTTTTTCCACAAAACACTGGTGCATTTTCACACAAATCTAGTTTTCCCCTCCAGTGTTCATTTTCCCCAAAACCAGGTTTTTTTCCCCTCCAGTGTTCATTTTCCCCAAAATCGGATTTTTTCCTCTCAAACTGGGTTGATTTTCCCCAAAGTCGGTTTTTTACAGCAAAAGTCGGTTCATTTCTCTACAAGTCTTCCCCCCCCCCAACTCTGCTGATTTTCCCCAAAATTCGGGGTTTTTTACCCAATTACTGCGTTCATTTTCCCCAAAATAATTTTTCCCCCAAAAACTGGTTCATTTTCCTTAAAACGTTTTTTTTCCCCCAAAACTGTGTTCATTTTCCGTATAATCAGAATTTTTCCTCCGAAACTAGGTTCATTTTCCGCAAAATCCCTATTAACCCCCAAAACTGGGTACATTTTCACACAAATCAGGTTGTCCCATCCAAACTGATTTCATTTTCCTCAAAACCTTCTATTTCCACTCCGCACTTGGTTCATTTTCCCCAAAATCAGGATTTTTCCCCATTACTGGGTTCATTTTCTCCAAAATCAGGGGTTTTTCTCACAAAGTGGGTTAATTTTTCCAAAAATCATTTTTTTACCCCAAAACTGGGTTCATTTTCCCCAAAATATGTTTTTTCCACCAAAACTGGGTTTATTTCCCTACATATTAGGTTTTCCCCAACAAACTGTGTTCATTTTCCCCAAAATCCGGGTTTTTTACCCGATCACTGGATTCATTTTCCCCAAAATCATTTTTTTCCCCAAAACTGGGTTCATTTTCCTTGAAAACAGGTTTTTCCGCAAAACTGGGTTCATTTTCCACATAATCAGCTTTTTTCCTCCGAAAATAGGTTCATTTTACATAAAATCCTTATTTCCCCCCAAAACTCAGTTCAATTTCACAAAAATCAGGTTTTCCCCTCCTATCTGATTTCATTTTCTCCAAAATCTTCTATTTCCATTCCACACTGGGTTCATTTTCCCCAAAATCATTTTTTTCCCCATTACTGGGTTCATTTTCCCCAAAATCATTTTTTCCCCCAAAAACTGTGTCCATTTTCCCCAAAATATGTTTTTTTTCCACCAAAAATGGGTTCACTTCCCTACAAATTTGGTTTTCCCTACCAAACTGGTTCCATTTTCCCCCAAATTAGAGTTTTTTACCCAATTACTGCGTTCATTTCCCCCAAAATCATTTTTCCCCCAAAAGGGGTTCATTTTCCGCATAATCAGATTTTTTCCTCCAAAACTAGGTTCATTTTCCACAAAATCCTTCCCCCCCCCCCCCCAAAACTGGGTACATTTTCACACAAATCAGGTTGTCCCCTCCAAACTGATTTCATTTTCCTCAAAATCTTCTATTTCCACTCCGCACTTGGTTCATTTTCCCCAAAATCAGGATTTTTCCCCATTACTGCGTTCATTTTCCACAAAATATATTTTTTCCACAAAACTGGGTTTATTTCCCTACAAATTGGGTTTTCCCCACCAGACTGGGTTCATTTTTCTCCAAAATCCGGGGTTTTTACCCAATTACTGGCTTTATTTCCACAAAATATTTTTTCCCCCCCAAACTGGGTTCATTTTCCCCATAATCAGCTTCTATCCTCCCAAACTGGGTTCATTTTCCCCAAAAGCCTTTTTTCTTCAAAACACTGGGTGCATTTTCACACAAATCAAGTTTTCCCCTCCAAACAGTGTTCATTTTCCCCAAAATCAGGTTTTTTCCCCATTACTGGGTTCATTTCCCCAAAATCGGGTTTTTTCCCCCAAAACTGGGTTCATTTTCCCCAAAATCGTTTTTTTCCCTCCCAAACTGGGTTGATTTTCCCAAAGTTGGTTTTTTTCGAGCAAAACTCGGTTCATTTCCCTACAAGTTGGTTCCCCCC
>JAUMJJ010000760.1:47500-51163 GCA_033556795.1 Tapera naevia | reverse complement strand
CTAACCCTAACCCTAACCCTAACCCTAACCCTAACCCTAACCCTAACCCTAACCCTAACCCTAACCCTAACCCTAACCCTAACCCTAACCCTAACCCTAACCCTAACCCTAACCCTAACCCTAACCCTAACCCTAACCCTAACCCTAACCCTAACCCTAACCTCCTAACCCTAACCCTAACCCTAACCCTAACCCTAACCCTAACCCTAACCCTAACCCTAACCCTAACCCTAACCCTAACCCTAACCCTAACCCTAACCCTAACCCTAACCCTAACCCTAACCCTAACCCTAACCCTAACCCTAACCCTAACCCTAACCCTAACCCTAACCCTAACCCTAACCCTAACCCTAACCCTAACCCTAACCCTAACCCTAACCCTAACCCTAACCCTAACCCTAACCCTAACCCTAACCCTAACCCTAACCCTAACCCTAACCCTAACCCTAACCCTAACCCTAACCCTAACCCTAACCCTAACCCTAACCCTAACCCTAACCCTAACCCTAACCCTAACCCTAACCCTAACCCTAACCCTAACCCTAACCCTAACCCTAACCCTAACCCTAACCCTAACCCTAACCCTAACCCTAACCCTAACCCTAACCCTAACCCTAACCCTAACCCTAACCCTAACCCTAACCCTAACCCTAACCCTAACCCTAACCCTAACCCTAACCCTAACCCTAACCCTAACCCTAACCCTAACCCTAACCCTAACCCTAACCCTAACCCTAACCCTAACCCTAACCCTAACCCTAACCCTAACCCTAACCCTAACCCTAACCCTAACCCTAACCCTAACCCTAACCCTAACCCTAACCCTAACCCTAACCCTAACCCTAACCCTAACCCTAACCCTAACCCTAACCCTAACCCTAACCCTAACCCTAACCCTAACCCTAACCCTAACCCTAACCCTAACCCTAACCCTAACCCTAACCCTAACCCTAACCCTAACCCTAACCCTAACCCTAACCCTAACCCTAACCCTAACCCTAACCCTAACCCTAACCCTAACCCTAACCCTAACCCTAACCCTAACCCTAACCCTAACCCTAACCCTAACCCTAACCCTAACCCTAACCCTAACCCTAACCCTAACCCTAACCCTAACCCTAACCCTAACCCTAACCCTAACCCTAACCCTAACCCTAACCCTAACCCTAACCCTAACCCTAACCCTAACCCTAACCCTAACCCTAACCCTAACCCTAACCCTAACCCTAACCCTAACCCTAACCCTAACCCTAACCCTAACCCTAACCCTAACCCTAACCCTAACCCTAACCCTAACCCTAACCCTAACCCTAACCCTAACCCTAACCCTAACCCTAACCCTAACCCTAACCCTAACCCTAACCCTAACCCTAACCCTAACCCTAACCCTAACCCTAACCCTAACCCTAACCCTAACCCTAACCCTAACCCTAACCCTAACCCTAACCCTAACCCTAACCCTAACCCTAACCCTAACCCTAACCCTAACCCTAACCCTAACCCTAACCCTAACCCTAACCCTAACCCTAACCCTAACCCTAACCCTAACCCTAACCCTAACCCTAACCCTAACCCTAACCCTAACCCTAACCCTAACCCTAACCCTAACCCTAACCCTAACCCTAACCCTAACCCTAACCCTAACCCTAACCCTAACCCTAACCCTAACCCTAACCCTAACCCTAACCCTAACCCTAACCCTAACCCTAACCCTAACCCTAACCCTAACCCTAACCCTAACCCTAACCCTAACCCTAACCCTAACCCTAACCCTAACCCTAACCCTAACCCTAACCCTAACCCTAACCCTAACCCTAACCCTAACCCTAACCCTAACCCTAACCCTAACCCTAACCCTAACCCTAACCCTAACCCTAACCCTAACCCTAACCCTAACCCTAACCCTAACCCTAACCCTAACCCTAACCCTAACCCTAACCCTAACCCTAACCCTAACCCTAACCCTAACCCTAACCCTAACCCTAACCCTAACCCTAACCCTAACCCTAACCCTAACCCTAACCCTAACCCTAACCCTAACCCTAACCCTAACCCTAACCCTAACCCTAACCCTAACCCTAACCCTAACCCTAACCCTAACCCTAACCCTAACCCTAACCCTAACCCTAACCCTAACCCTAACCCTAACCCTAACCCTAACCCTAACCCTAACCCTAACCCTAACCCTAACCCTAACCCTAACCCTAACCCTAACCCTAACCCTAACCCTAACCCTAACCCTAACCCTAACCCTAACCCTAACCCTAACCCTAACCCTAACCCTAACCCTAACCCTAACCCTAACCCTAACCCTAACCCTAACCCTAACCCTAACCCTAACCCTAACCCTAACCCTAACCCTAACCCTAACCCTAACCCTAACCCTAACCCTAACCCTAACCCTAACCCTAACCCTAACCCTAACCCTAACCCTAACCCTAACCCTAACCCTAACCCTAACCCTAACCCTAACCCTAACCCTAACCCTAACCCTAACCCTAACCCTAACCCTAACCCTAACCCTAACCCTAACCCTAACCCTAACCCTAACCCTAACCCTAACCCTAACCCTAACCCTAACCCTAACCCTAACCCTAACCCTAACCCTAACCCTAACCCTAACCCTAACCCTAACCCTAACCCTAACCCTAACCCTAACCCTAACCCTAACCCTAACCCTAACCCTAACCCTAACCCTAACCCTAACCCTAACCCTAACCCTAACCCTAACCCTAACCCTAACCCTAACCCTAACCCTAACCCTAACCCTAACCCTAACCCTAACCCTAACCCTAACCCTAACCCTAACCCTAACCCTAACCCTAACCCTAACCCTAACCCTAACCCTAACCCTAACCCTAACCCTAACCCTAACCCTAACCCTAACCCTAACCCTAACCCTAACCCTAACCCTAACCCTAACCCTAACCCTAACCCTAACCCTAACCCTAACCCTAACCCTAACCCTAACCCTAACCCTAACCCTAACCCTAACCCTAACCCTAACCCTAACCCTAACCCTAACCCTAACCCTAACCCTAACCCTAACCCTAACCCTAACCCTAACCCTAACCCTAACCCTAACCCTAACCCTAACCCTAACCCTAACCCTAACCCTAACCCTAACCCTAACCCTAACCCTAACCCTAACCCTAACCCTAACCCTAACCCTAACCCTAACCCTAACCCTAACCCTAACCCTAACCCTAACCCTAACCCTAACCCTAACCCTAACCCTAACCCTAACCCTAACCCTAACCCTAACCCTAACCCTAACCCTAACCCTAACCCTAACCCTAACCCTAACCCTAACCCTAACCCTAACCCTAACCCTAACCCTAACCCTAACCCTAACCCTAACCCTAACCCTAACCCTAACCCTAACCCTAACCCTAACCCTAACCCTAACCCTAACCCTAACCCTAACCCTAACCCTAACCCTAACCCTAACCCTAACCCTAACCCTAACCCTAACCCTAACCCTAACCCTAACCCTAACCCTAACCCTAACCCTAACCCTAACCCTAACCCTAACCCTAACCCTAACCCTAACCCTAACCCTAACCCTAACCCTAACCCTAACCCTAACCCTAACCCTAACCCTAACCCTAACCCTAACCCTAACCCTAACCCTAACCCTAACCCTAACCCTAACCCTAACCC
>JAUMJJ010000760.1:0-42500 GCA_033556795.1 Tapera naevia | reverse complement strand
TTTTCTCCAAAATAATTGTTTTCCCCAAAACTGGGTTCATTTTCTGCATAATCAGCTTTTTTCCTCAGATACTGGGTTCATTTTTCAAAAAATTCGAGAAATGAACTGAGATTTGGTGGAAAAAAACTGACTTTGGGGAAAATGAACCCAGTTAGGGAGGAAAAAATCCGATTTTGGGGCAAATTACCCCAATTTTGGGGGAAAAAAAAATAATTTTCGGGAAATGAACCCAGTAATTGGAAAACCCGGATTCTGGGGAAAATGAACACAGTTTGGGAGAAAAGAAGCTGATTATGGGGAAAATGAAACCAGTTTTGGGGGAAAAAAACCATTTTTGGTGAAAATGAACCCAGTTTTGAAGGAAAAAAAAGATTTTGGGGAAATAAAGCCAGTAACTGGTTCAAAAATCCATATGTTGCGGAAAATGAACACAATTTGGTGGGGAAAACCCGATATGTAGGGAAATAAACCCATTTTTGGTGGAAAAAACATATTTTGGGGAAAATGAACCCAGTTTTTTTGGGGGAAAAATTATTTTGGGGAAAATGAACCCAGTTTGGGAGGAGAGAAGCTGATTATGGGGAAAATGAACCCAGTTTGGGGGGGGGGGGGAAATATTTTGTGGAAATAAAGCCAGTAATTGGGTAAAAGCCCCGGATTTTGGGGAAAATGAACCCAGTCTGGTGGGGAAAACCCAATTTGTAGGGAAATAAACCCAGTTTTGTGGAAAAAATATATTTTGGGGAAAATGAACCCAGTAATGGGGAAAAATCTTGATTTTGGGAAAATGAACCAAGTGCGGAGTGGAAATAGAAGATTTTGAGGAAAATGAAATCAGTTTGGAGGGGACAACCTGATTTGTGTGAAAATGTACCCAGTTTTGGGGGTTAATAGGGATTTTCTGGAAAATGAACCTGGTTTCGGAGGAAAAAATGCTGATTATGCGGAAAATGAACCCAGTTTTTGGGGAAAAATCCATTTTTAAGGAAAATGAACCCAGTTTGGGGGAAAAAAATTATTTTGGGGAAAATGAACCCAGTAAACGGGTAAAAAAAACCGATTTTTTTTTGGAAAATGAACGGAGTCTGGGGGGGGGGAAACCAACTTGTAGGGAAATGAACTGAGTTTTGCTCGAAAAAAACCGACTTTGGGGAAAATCAACCCAGTATGAGAGGGAAAAAAATGATTTTGGTGAAAATGAACCCAGTTTTGGGGGAAAAAAACCCGATTTTGGGGAAATGAACCCAGTAATGGGGAAAAAAAACTGATTTGGGGGAAAATGAACACTGTTTGGAGGGGAAAACTTGATTTGTGTGAAAATGTACCCAGTGTTTTGAAGAAAAAAAGGATTTTGTGGAAAATGAACCCAGTTTGGGGGGAGAGAAGCTGATTATGGAGAAAATGATCCCAGTTTTGGGAGGGAAAAAATATTTTGTGGAAATAAAGCCAGTAATTGGGTAAAAACCCCGGATTTTGGGGAAAATGAACCCAGTCTGGTGGGGAAAACCCAATTTGTAGGGAAATAAACCCAGTTTTGTGGAAAAAATATATTTTGTGGAAAATGAACCCAGTAATGGGGAAAAATCCTGATTTTGGGGAAAATGAACCAAGTGCGGAGTGGAAATAGAAGGTTTTGAGGAAAGTGAAATCAGTTTGGACGGGACAACCTGATTTGTGTGAAAATGTACCCAGTTTTGGGGGTTAATAGGGATTTTGCGGAAAATGAACCTAGTTTCGGAGGAAAAATTCTGATTATACGGAAAATGAACACAGTTTTGGGGGAAAAAAACGGTTTTAAGGAAAATGAACCCAGTTTTTGGGGAAAAAAATATTTTTGGGAAAATGAACGCAGTAATTGGGTAAAAAAACCCGAATTTTGGGGAAAATCAACAGAGTTGGGGGGGGGGGGGGGAAAGACTTGTAGAGAAATGAACCTACTTTTGCTGTAAAAAAACTGACTTTGGGGAAAATGAACCCAGTTTGGGAGGAAAAAAATCCGATTTTGGGGAAAATCAACCCAGTTTTGGGGGAAAAAAAACTGGTTTTGGGGAAAATGAACACTGGAGGGGAAAACTAGGTTTATGTGAAAATGCACCCAGTGTTTTGTGGAAAAAAAGGATTTTGGGGAAAATGAACCCAGTTTAGGAAGAAAGAAGCTGATTATGGGGAAAATGAACCCAGTTTGGAGGGGATAACCCGTTTTTGATTAAAATGAACCCAGTTTTGAGGGAAAAAAAAATTTTTTGGGAAATAAAGCCAGTAATTGGGTCTTCTCCAAAACAACCAGGTTTTGGAGAAAATGAACACAATTTGGTGGGGAAAACCCAATATTTAGGGAAATAAACCCAGTTTTGGTGGAAAAAAACATATTTTGGGGAAAATGAACACAGTTTTGGGGGAAAAAATGATTTTGGGGAAAATGAACCCAGTAATGGAGAAAAAATCCTGATTTTGGGGAAAATGAACCCAGTGTGGAGTGGAAATTGAAGATTTTGGGGAAAATGAAATCAGTTTGGAGGGGAAAACCTGATTTGTGTGAAAATGTACCCAGTTTTTGGGGGAGAAAAAGGATTTTGGGTAAAATGAACCCAGTGTGGAGTGGAAATAGAAGATTTTGGAGAAAATGGACACTGTTTGGAGGGGAACACCTGATTTTGGAGAAAAAGCATCCAGTTTTGGGGGGAAATAAGGATTTTGTGGAAAATGAATATAGTTTCGGAGGATAAAAGCTATTTATGCAGAAAATGAACCCAGTTTTGGGTAAAAAACCCGTTTTTAAGGAAAATGAACCCAATTTTGGGGAAAAAAAATTATTTTTGGGAAAATGAACCCAGTAATTGGGTAAAAAACCCGAATTTTGGGGAAAATGAACCCCGTTTGGGAGGAAAAAAACCCGATTATGGGAAAAATGAACCCAGTTTTGGGGAAAAAATTATTTTGAGGAAAATGAAATCAGTTTTGGGAAAAAAATTATTTTGGGGAAAATGAACCCAGTAATGGGGAAAAAAAATGATTTTGGGGAAAATGAACCCAGTGTTTCAGAGGAAATAGAAGATTTTGGGGAAAAAAAAACAAAAATTCACCAAAAATTACACCAAAAATTTCACCAAAATCATTATTTCCCTCCCAAAACTGGATTCATTTCCCCCAAAATCAGATTTTTTCCTCCCAAACTGGGTTCATTTTCCCCAAAATCCTATTTTTCCCCCAAAACTGGGTGCATATTCACACAAATCAGGTTTTCCCCTCCTAAAACGGTTCATTTTCCACAAAAGCTTCTATTTCCACTCCACACTGGGTTCATTTTCCCCATAATCAGGGTTTATTCCCAATTACTGTGTTCACTTTCTCAAAAATCCTCCCCCCCCCCCCCCCCCCTCAAAAATGGGTTCATTTATCTCAAAAACTAACCCCTTGATTTTAAAGAATCCTGGAATTTCCTTCCATGAATAGCTTCCAGAAGAGAAAGCTTTTTACCGGCAGGGTATTCCTCTCTCGAAGGCTTACAAATACAGGCAAAGTGAGGATCTGCTCCTGCTTTCTTGAGCAGCCTTCACAGTGTTTCCCCGGCTTTCACACCACATTCCGGCTGCAAACATTACGTTGGTCCGGAGACAGCGCCTTCTCTTGCCGGCTGGCTCTCTAAACTGAAACCGCTCAGAAAGCTGTCTCTGGCCGCGGTTTCACAGACATCTCGGCTGTCTGCTCCTTGCCGCTCTGAGGAGCAGTCATTTCAGATACCTAGCATCACATCACAGCGCATGCACATGAGTCTAAAATCTTTCTCTCTTAGAAACTTGCTATTTATGAAAATTGTTTTAGCATGACTTTTCATCTTCTAACAATGTAATTAAAGGGAATATTATCAGATGATCTGCTCGTGCTTCAAGGACGAGGGATCCCTGTTTTCCAGTGTAGTCTCATCAGCCTCTGCAAACTCTTTCTACTGAAACAGCAGGCAGGGAATCCACAGCACATTCTCTGAACGGCACGGTTTTGTGTTTCTCCAAAGGAGAGCAGAAACTAACCCCTTGATTTTAAAGAATCCTGGAATGTTCTTCCATGAATCGCTGCTAGAAGAGAAAGCATTTTAGCGGCAGGCTATTCCTCTCTCGAAGGCTGACAAATACAGGCAAAGAGTCGAGCTGCTTTTGCTTTCTTGCGCAGCCTTCACAGTGTTTCCCCGGCTTTCACAGTAGGCTTCAGCTGCAAACATTACGTTGGTCCGGAGACAGTGCCTTCTCTTGCCGGCTGGCTCTCTAAACTGAAACCGCTCAGAAAGCTGTCTCTGGCCGCGGTTCCACAGACATCTCGGCTGTCTGCTCCTTGCCGCTCTGAGGAGCAGTCATTTCAGATATCTAGCATCACATCACAGCGCATGCACATGAGTCTAAAATTTTTCTCTCTTAGAAACTTGCTATTTATGAAAATTGTTTTAGCATGACTTTTCATCTTCTAACAATGTAATTAAAGGGAAAATTATCAGATGATCTGCTCGTGCTTCAAGGACGAGGGATCCCTGCTTTCCAGTGTAGTCTCATCAGCCTCTGCAAACTCTTTCTACTGAAACAGCAGGCAGGGAATCCACAGCACATTCTCTGAACGGCACGGTTTTGTGTTTCTCCAAAGGAGAGCAGAAACTAACCCCTTGATTTTTAAAGAATCACAGAATGTTCTTCCATGAATCGCTGCTAGAAGAGAAAGCATTTTAGCGGCAGGCTATTCCTCTCTCGAAGGCTGACAAATACAGGCAAACAGTCGAGCTGCTTTTGCTTTCTTGCGCAGCCTTCACAGTGTAGCCCCGGCTTTCACAGTAGGCTTCAGCTGCAAACATTACGTTGTTCGGGAGACAGTGCCTTCTCTTACCGGCTAGCTCTCTAAACTGAAGCCGGTCGGAAAGCTGCCTCTGCCCGCGGTTCTACAGACATCCCGGCGGTCTGCTGCTTGCCTCCCTGACGAACAGTCTTTTCCGATTTCTAGCAGCATATTAAAGCGCGTCCACAGCAGTCTAAAATCTTGCCTCCTACCCACCCCCGAATTTTCTATTTTGGAAATGTTTTAGCATGACATCTAATCTCCTAACAATGTATTTAAAAGACAAATAATCGGATGATCTGTTCGTGTTCAAGGACGAGAGATGCCTTTTTTCCTGTCCATTCCCTTCAGCCTCTGCAAACTGTTTCTGCTGAAACTTGTTACAACAGCCGGCAGCGAATTCACACACATTCTCTGAACTGCACGGTTTTGTTTTTCCTCCAAGGGAGTGCAGAAACTAACCCTTTGAATTTAAAGAATCCTGGAATTTCCTTCCATGAATAGCTGCCAGAAGAGAAAGCTTTTTACCGGCAGGGTATTCCTCTCTCGAAGGCTTACAAATACAGGCAAAGAGAGGATCTGCTCCTGCTTTCTTGAGCAGCCTTCACAGTGTTTCCCCGGCTTTCACACCACATTCCGGCTGCAAACATTACGTTGGTCCGGAGACAGCGCCTTCTCTTGCCGGCTGGCTCTCTAAACTGAAACCGCTAAGAAAGCTGTCTCTGGCCGCGGTTTCACAGACATCTCGGCTGTCTGCTCCTTGCCGCTCTGAGGAGCTGTCATTTCAGATATCTAGCATCACATCACAGCGCATGCACATGAGTCTAAAATCTTTCTCTCTTAGAAACTTGCTATTTATGAAAATTGTTTTAGCATGACTTTTCATCTTCTAACAATGTAATTAAAGGGAATATTATCAGATGATCTGCTCGTGCTTCAAGGACGAGGGATCCCTGTTTTCCAGTGTAGTCTCATCAGCCTCTGCAAACTCTTTCTACTGAAACAGCAGGCAGGGAATCCACAGCACATTCTCTGAACGGCACGGTTTTGTGTTTCTCCAAAGGAGAGCAGAAACTAACCCCTTGATTTTAAAGAATCCTGGAATGTTCTTCCATGAATCGCTGCTAGAAGAGGAAGCATTTTAGTGGCAGGCTATTCCTCTCTCGAAGGCTGACAAATACAGGCAAAGAGTCGAGCTGCTTTTGCTTTCTTGCGCAGCCTTCACAGTGTAGCCCCGGCTTTCACAGTAGGCTTCAGCTGCAAACATTACGTTGTTCGGGAGACAGTGCCTTCTCTTACCGGCTAGCTCTCTAAACTGAAGCCGGTCGGAAAGCTGCCTCTCGCCGCGGTTCTACAGACATCCCGGCGGTCTGCTGCTTGCCTCCCTGACGAACAGTCATTTCAGATTTTGGGAGGAATTAACCCAGTTTGGGAGAAAAAAAACTGATTATGGGGAAAATGAAGCCAGTTTGTGGGGAAAAAGCCGTTTTTGAATATAATAAACCCAGTTATGGGGAAAATGAACCAGTAATGGGGAAAAATCCGATTATGGGGAAAATGAACAGAGTTTGGGGGGGGAAAACCCATTTTGTAGGGAAAGGAACACAGTTAAGGTGGAAAGAAACAGATTCTGTGGAAAATGAAATTGTAGGGAAATGAATCCAGTTTTGCTGGAATAAAACATATTTTGTTGAAAATGAGGGTTTTTTTCTCCCCCCGACTGGATTCATTTTCCCCAAAATCGGGTTTTTTCCTCCCAAATTGGGGTCATTTTCCCCAAAATCCTTTTTTTCCCACAAAAACTGGGTGCATTTTCACACAAATCAGGTTTTCCCCTCCAAACTGATTACATTTTCCAAAAATCTTCTTTTTCTACTGCACACTGGGTTTATTTTCCCCAAAATCATTTTTTTCCCCATTACTGGATTCATTTCCCCAAAATCGTTTTTTTTCCACCAAAACTGAGTTCATTTTCCCGAAATCGTTTCCCCCCCTCCCCCCCCAAAAAAAAAACTGGCTGCATTTTCACACAAATGAGATTTTCCCCTCCAAACTGATTTCATTTTCCCCCAAATCCGGGTTTATTTCCCAATTACTGGGTTCATTTCCCCAAAATAATTTTTTCCCAAAGCACTGTTCATTTTCCCCAAAATCGATTTTTTTTCCACCAAAACAGAGACCATTTACCTACAAGTTGGGTTTTCCCCCCAAACTGTGTTCATTTTCCCCCAAATTAGGGTTTTTTACAAAATTTTACAAAATTACTGGGTTCATTTTCCCCAAAATCACTTCGCCCCCCCCCCCCCCCCCAAACTGGATGCATTTTGATACAAATCAGGTTTTTTCCCTCCCAAAGTGGGTTAATTTTCACCATAATCAGCTTCTTTCCTCCCAAACTCGGTTCGTTTCCCTACAAGTTGGTTTCCTCCGCCCAAAACTTTGTTCATTTTCCCCAAAATTCGAATTTTTTAACCCAATTACTGGGTTCATTTTCCCAAAATATTTTTTTTCCCCAAAACTGGGTTCATTTTCCTTAAAAACGGGTTTTTCTGCCAAAACTGGGTTCATTTTCCGCATAATCAGCATTTTTCCTCCGAAACTAGGTTCATTTTCCACAAAATCCTTATTTCCCCCCAAAACTGGGTTTATTTTCACACAAATCAGGTTTTCCCCTCAAAACAGTATTCATTTTCCCCAAAATCTTCTATTTCCACTCCACACTTGGTTCATTTTCCCCAAAAACAGATTTTTCCCCCAAAACTGGGTCCATTTTCCCTAAATTCGGGTTTTTTTCCACCAAAACTCGGTTCATTTCCCTAGAAGTTGTTTTTTCCCCCCCAAACTTTGTTCATTTTCCCCAAAATTCGTTTTTTTTACCCAATTACTGGGTTTGTTTTCTCCAAAATAATTGTTTTCCCCAAAACTGGGTTCATTTTCTGCATAATCAGTTTTTCCCTCTGAAACTGGGTTCATTTTCCACAAAATTCGGGAAATGAACTGAGTTTTGGTGGAAAAAAACTGACTTTGGGGAAAATGAACCCAGTTAGGGAGGAAAAAATCCGATTTTGGGGAAAATTACCCCAATTATGGGGGAAAAAAAAATAATTTTCGGGAAATGAACCCAGTAATTGGAAAACCCGGATTCTGGGGAAAATGAACACAGTTTGGGAGGAAAGAAGCTGATTATGGGGAAAATGAAACCAGTTTTGGGGGAAAAAAAACATTTTTGGTGAAAATGAACCCAATTTTGAAGGAAAAAAAAAGATTTTGGGGAAATAAAGCCAGTAACTGGTTCAAAAATCCATATGTTGGGGAAAATGAACACAATTTGGTGGGGAAAACCCGATATGTAGGGAAATAAACCCATTTTTGGTGGAAAAAACATATTTTGAGGAAAATGAACCCAGTTTTTTGGGGGAAAAAATTATTTTGGGGAAAATGAACCCAGTAATCGGGTAAAAAACCCGATTTTTTTGGAAAATGAACAGAGTTTGGGGGGGGGGGAACCAACTTGTAGGGAAATGAACCGAGTTTTGCTCGAAAAAAAACAACTTTAGGGAAAATCAACCCAGTTTGGGAGGGAAAAAAAACGATTTTGGGGAAAATGAACCCAGTTTTGGGGGAAAAAACCCGATTTTGGGGAAATGAACCCAGTAATGGGGAAAAAAACTGATTTTGGGGAAAATGAACACTGTTTGGAGGGGAAAACTTGATTTGTGTGAAAATGCACCCAGTGTTTTGAAGAAAAAAAGGATTTTGGGGAAAATGAAACCAGTTTGGGAGGATAGAAGCTGATTATGGGGAAAATGAACCCAGTTTGGGGGGGGAAAAAATATTTTGTGGAAATAAAGCCAGTAATTGGGTAAAAACCCCGGATTTTGGAGAAAAATGAACCCAGTCCGGTGGGGAAAACCCAATTTGTAGGGAAATAAACCCAGTTTTGTGGAAAAAAATGTATTTTGGGGAAAATGAACGCAGTAATGGGGAAAAATCGTGATTTTGGGGAAAATGAACCAAGTGCGGAGTGGAAATAGAATATTTTGAGGAAAATGAAATCAGTTTGGAGGGGACAACCTGATTTGTGTGAAAATGTACCCAGTTTTGGGGGGGGGGAAAGGATTTTGTGGAAAATGAACCTAGTTTTGGAGGAAAAAATCTGATTATGCGGAAAATGAACCCCTTTTGGGGGGAAAAATGATTTTGGGGAAATGAACGCAGTAATTGGGTAAAAAACTCTAATTTGGGGGAAAATGGAACCAGTTAGGTAGGGAAAACCAAATTTGTAGGGAAGTGAACCCATTTTTGGTGGAAAAAAACATATTTTGGGGAAAATGGACCGAGTTTTGGGGGGAAAAATGATTTTGGGGAAAATGAACCCAGTAATGGGGAAAAAAGTGATTTTGGGGAAAATGAACCCAGTGTGGAATGGAAATAGAAGATTTTGGGGAAAATGAAATCAGATAGGAGGGGAAAACCTGATTTTTGTGAAAATGAACTGAGTTTTGGGGGGAAATAAGGATTTTATGTAAAATGAACCTATTTTCGGAGGAAAAAAGCTGATTATGTGGAAAATGAACCCAGTTTTGCGGAAAAACCTGTTTTCAAGGAAAATGAACCCAGTTTTGGGGAAAAAAATGATTTTTGGGAAAATGAACCCAGTGATCGGGTAAAAAACCCGGATTTTGGGGAAAATGAACACAGTTTGTTGGGGAAAACCTAATATGTAGGGAAATAAACCCAGTTTTGGTGGAAAAAACATATTTTGGGGAAAATGAACCCAGTTTTGGGGTAAAAAAATGATTTTTGGAAAAATTAACCCACTTTGTGAGAAAACCCCCTGATTTTGGAGAAAATGAACCCAGTAATGGGGAAAAACCCTGATTTTGGGGAAAATGAACCAAGTGCGGAGTGGAAATAGAAGGTTTTGAGGAAAATGAAATCAGTTTGGACGGGACAACCTGATTTGTGTGAAAATGTACCCAGTTTTGGGGGTTAATAGGGATTTTGCGGAAAATGAACCTAGTTTCGGAGGAAAAATTCTGATTATACGGAAAATGAACACAGTTTTGGGGAAAAAAAACGTTTTTAAGGAAAATGAACCCAGTTTTTGGGGAAAAAATTATTTTGGGGAAAATGAACACAGTAATTGGGTAAAAAAACCCGAATTTTGGGGAAAATCAGCAGAGTTGGGGGGGGGGGAAGTCTTGTAGAGAAATGAACCGACTTTTGCTGTAAAAAAAAACGACTTTGGGGAAAATCAACCCAGTTTGGGAGGAAAAAATCCGATTTTGGGGAAAATGAACACTGGAGGGGAAAAAAACCTGGTTTTGGGGAAAATGAACACTGGAGGGGAAAACTAGATTTGTGTGAAAATGCACCCAGTGTTTTGTGGAAAAAAAGGATTTTGGGGAAAATGAACCCAGTATAGGAAGAAAGAAGCTGATTATGGGGAAAATTAACCGAGTTTGGAGGGGATAACCCGTTTTTGATTAAAATGAACCCAGTTTTGAGGGAAAAAAAAATTTTTTGGGAAATAAAGCCAGTAATTGGGGCTTCTCCAAAACAACCAGGTTTTGGAGAAAATGAACACAATTTGGTGGGGAAAACCCAATATTTAGGGAAATAAACCCAGTTTTGGTGGAGAAAAAACATATTTTGGGGAAAATGAACACAGTTTTGGGGGAAAAAATGATTTTGGGGAAAATGAACCCAGTAATGGAGAAAAAATCCTGATTTTGGGGAAAATGAACCCAGTGTGGAGTGGAAATTGAAGATTTTGGGGAAAATGAAATCAGTTTGGAGGGGAAAACCTGATTTGTGTGAAAATGTACCCAGTTTTTGGGGGAGAAAAAGGATTTTGGGTAAAATGAACCCAGTGTGGAGTGGAAATAGAAAATTTTGGAGAAAATGAACATTGTTTGGAGGGGAACACCTGATTTTGGAGAAAAAGCATCCAGTTTTGGGGGGAAATAAGGATTTTGTGGAAAATGAATATAGTTTCGGAGGATAAAAACTATTTATGCAGAAAATGAACCCAGTTTTGGGTAAAAAACCCGTTTTTAAGGAAAATGAACCCAATTTTGGGGAAAAAAATTTATTTTTGGGAAAATGAACCCAGTAATTGGGTAAAAAACCCGAATTTTGGGGAAAATGAACCCCGTTTGGGAGGAAAAAAAACCGATTATGGGAAAAATGAACCCAGTGTTGGGGAAAAAATTATTTTGAAGAAAATGAAATCAGTTTTGGGAAAAAAAATATTTTGGGGAAAATGAACCCAGTAATGGGGAAAAAAAAAAGATTTTGGGGAAAATGAACCCAGTTTTGGGGGAAAACCCCGGATTTGGGGAAAATGAACCCAGTAATGGAGAAAAAATCCTGATTTGGGGGAAAATGAACCCAGTGTGGAGTGGAAATAGAAGATTTTGGGGAAAATGAAATCAGTTTGGAGGGGAACACCTGATTTTGGAGAAAAAGCATCCAGTTTTGGGGGGAAATAAGGATTTTGTGGAAAATGAATATAGTTTAGGAGGATAAAAGCTATTTATGCAGAAAATGAACCCAGTTTTGGGTAAAAAACCCGTTTTTAAGGAAAATGAACCCAATTTTGGGAAAAAAATTTATTTTTGGGAAAATGAACCCAGTAATTGGGTAAAAAACCCGAATTTTGGAGAAAATGAACCCCGTTTGGGAGGAAAAAAACCCGATTATGGGAAAAATGAACCCAGTTTTGGGGAAAAAATTATTTTGGGGAAAATTAAATCAGTTTTGGGAAAAAAATTATTTTGGGGAAAATGAACCCAGTAATGGGGAAAAAAAACCTGATTTTGGGGAAAATGAACCCAGTGTTTCAGAGGAAATAGAAGATTTTGGGGAAAAAAAATCAAAAATTCACCAAAAATTACACCAAAAATTTCACCAAAATCATTATTTCCCTCCCAAAACTGGATTCATTTCCCTCAAAATCAGATTTTTTCCTCCCAAACCGGGTTCATTTTCCCCAAAATCCTATTTTTCCCCCAAAACTGGGTGCATATTCACACAAATCAGGTTTTCCCCTCCTAAAACGGTTCATTTTCCACAAAAGCTTCTATTTCCACTCCACACTGGGTTCATTTTCCCCATAATCAGGGTTTATTCCCAATTACTGTGTTCACTTTCTCAAAAATCCTTTTACCCACCCCCCCCCCCCCCCCCCCCCCCCTCAAAAATGGGTTCATTTATCTCAAAAACTAACCCCTTGATTTTAAAGAATCCTGGAATTTCCTTCCATGAATAGCTGCCAGAAGAGAAAGCTCTCTACCGGCAGGGTATTCCTCTCTCGAAGGCTTACAAATACAGGCAAAGTGAGGATCTGCTCCTGCTTTCTTGAGCAGCCTTCACAGTGTTTCCCCGGCTTTCACACCACATTCCGGCTGCAAACATTACGTTGGTCCGGAGACAGCGCCTTCTCTTGCCGGCTGGCTCTCTAAACTGAAACCGCTCAGAAAGCTGCCTCTGGCCGCGGTTTCACAGACATCTCGGCTGTCTGCTCCTTGCCGCTCTGAGGAGCAGTCATTTCAGATATCTAGCATCACATCACAGCGCATGCACATGAGTCTAAAATCTTTCTCTCTTAGAAAGTTGCTATTTATGAAAATTGTTTTAGCATGACTTTTCATCTTCTAACAATGTAATTAAAGGGAAAATTATCAGATGATCTGCTCGTGCTTCAAGGACGAGGGATCCCTGTTTTCCAGTATAGTCTCATCAGCCTCTGCAAAATCTTTCTACTGAAACAGCAGGCAGGGAATCCACAGCACATTCTCTGAACGGCACGGTTTTGTGTTTCTCCAAAGGAGAGCAGAAACTAACCCCTTGATTTTTAAAGAATCACAGAATGTTCTTCCATGAATCGCTGCTAGATGAGAAAGCATTTTAGCGGCAGGCTATTCCTCTCTCGAAGGCTGACAAATACAGGCAAACAGTCGAGCTGCTTTTGCTTTCTTGCGCAGCCTTCACAGTGTAGCCCCGGCTTTCACAGTAGGCTTCAGCTGCAAACATTACGTTGTTCGGGAGACAGTGCCTTCTCTTACCGGCTAGCTCTCTAAACTGAAGCCGGTCGGAAAGCTGCCTCTCGCCGCGGTTCTACAGACATCCCGGCGGTCTGCTGCTTGCCTCCCTGACGAACAGACTTTTCCGATTTCTAGCAGCATATTAAAGCGCGTCCACAGCAGTCTAAAATCTTGCCTCCTACCCACCCCCGAATTTTCTATTTTGGAAATGTTTTAGCATGACATCTAATCTCCTAACAATGTATTTAAAAGACAAATAATCGGATGATCTGTTCGTGTTCAAGGACGAGAGATCCCTTTTTTCCTGTCCATTCCCTTCAGCCTCTGCAAACTGTTTCTGCTGAAACTTGTTACAACAGCCGGCAGCGAATTCACACACATTCTCTGAACTGCACGGTTTTGTTTTTCCTCCAAAGGAGAGCAGAAACTAACCCTTTGAATTTAAAGAATCCTGGAATTTCCTTCCATGAATAGCTGCCAGAAGAGAAAGCTTTTTACCGGCAGGGTATTCCTCTCTCGAAGGCTTACAAATACAGGCAAAGAGAGGATCTGCTCCTGCTTTCTTGAGCAGCCTTCACAGTGTTTCCCCGGCTTTCACACCACATTCCGGCTGCAAACATTACGTTGGTCCGGAGACAGCGCCTTCTCTTACCGGCTAGCTCTCTAAACTGAAGCCGGTCGGAAAGCTGCCTCTGCCCGCGGTTCTAAAGACATCCCGGCGGTCTTCTTCTTGCCTCCCTTACGAACAGTCATTTCAGATTTTGGGAGGGATTAACACAGTTTGGGAGAAAAAAAAATGATTATGGGGAAAATGAAGCCAGTTTGTGGGGGAAAAGCCGTTTTTGAATATAATAAACCCAGTTATGGGGAAAATGAACCAGTAATGGGGAAAAAACCGATTATGGGGAAAATGAACAGAGTTTGGGGGGGGGAAACCCATTTTGTAGGGAAAGGAACACAGTTAAGGTGGAAAGAAACAGATTCTGTGGAAAATGAAATTGTAGGGAAATGAACCCAGTTTTGCTGGAATAAAACATATTTTGTGGAAAATGAGGGTTTTTTCCTCCCCCCGACTGGATTCATTTTCCCCAAAATCGGGTTTTTTTCCTCCCAAATTGGGTTCATTTTCCCCAAAATCCTTTTTTTCCCACAAAAACTGGGTGCATTTTCACACAAATCAGGTTTTCCCCTCCAAACTGATTACATTTTCCAAAAATCTTCTATTTCCACTCCACACTGGGTTTATTTCCCCAAAATCATTTTTTTCCCCATTACTGGATTCATTTCCCCAAAATCGGTTTTTTTTCCACCAAAACTGAGTTCATTTTCCCGAAATCGTTTCCCCCCCTCCCCCCCCCCCCCCCCCCCCAAAAAAAAAAACTGGCTGCATTTTCACACAAATGAGATTTTCCCCTCCAAACTGATTTCATTTTCCCCAAATCCGGGTTTATTTCCCAATTACTGGGTTCATTTCCCCAAAATAATTTTTTCCCAAAGCACTCTTCATTTTCCCCAAAATCGATTTTTTTCCACCAAAACAGAGACCATTTACCTACAAGTTGGGTTTTCCCCCCAAACTGTGTTCATTTTCCCCCAAATTAGGGTTTTTTACAAAATTTTACAAAATTACTGGATTAATTTTCCCCAAAATCACTTCGCCCCCCCCCTCCCCCCCAAACTGGATGCATTTTCAAACAAATCAGGTTTTCCCCCCCCAAACTGGGTTAATTTTCACCATAATCAGCTTCTTTCCTCCCAAACTCTGTTCATTTCCCTTCAAGTTGGTTTCCTCCGCCCAAAACTTTGTTCATTTTCCCCAAAATTCGAATTTTTTAACCCAATTACTGGGTTCATTTTCCCAAAATATTTTTTTTCCCCAAAACTGGGTTCATTTTCCTTAAAAACGGGTTTTTCTGCCAAAACTGGGTTCATTTTCTGCATAATCAGCATTTTTCCTCCGAAACTAGGTTCATTTTCCACAAAATCCTTATTTCCCCCCAAAACTGGGTTTATTTTCACACAAATCAGGTTTTCCCCTCAAAACAGTATTCATTTTCCCCAAAATCTTCTATTTCCACTCCACACTTGGTTCATTTTCCCCAAAAACAGATTTTTCCCCCAAAACTGGGTCCATTTTCCCTAAATTCGGGTTTTTTTTCCACCAAAACTCGGTTCATTTCCCTAGAAGTTGGGTTTTCCCCCCCAAACTTTGTTCATTTTCCCCAAAATTCGGTTTTTTTACCCAATTACTGGGTTCGTTTTCTCCAAAATAATTGTTTTCCCCAAAACTGGGTTCATTTTCTGCATAATCAGTTTTTCCCTCTGAAACTGGGTTCATTTTCCACAAAATTCGGGAAATGAACCGAGTTTTGGTGGAAAAAAACTGACTTTGGGGAAAATGAACCCAGTTAGGGAGGAAAAAATCCGATTTTGGGGCAAATTACCCCAATTATGGGGGAAAAAAAAATAATTTTCGGGAAATGAACCCAGTAATTGGAAAACCCGGATTCTGGGGAAAATGAACACAGTTTGGGAGGAAAGAAGCTGATTATGGGGAAAATGAAACCAGTTTTGGGGGAAAAAAACATTTTTGGTGAAAATGAACCCAGTTTTGAAGGAAAAAAAAAGATTTTGGGGAAATAAAGCCAGTAACTGGTTCAAAAATCCATATGTTGGGGAAAATGAACACAATTTGGTGGGGAAAACCTGATATGTAGGGAAATAAACACATTTTTGGTGGAAAAAACATATCTTGAGGAAAATAAACCCAGTTTTTTTGGGGAAAAAATTATTTTGGGGAAAATGAACCCAGTTTGGGAGGAGAGAAGCTGATTATGGGGGAAATGAACCCAGTTTGGGGGGGGAAAAAATATTTTTGGTGAAAATGAACCCAGTTTTGAAGGGAAAAAAAAAGATTTTGGGGAAATAAAGCCAGTAACTGGTTCAAAAATCCATATGTTGGGGAAAATGAACACAATTTGGTGGGGAAAACCTGATATGTAGGGAAATAAACACATTTTTGGTGGAAAAAACATATCTTGAGGAAAATGAACCCAGTTTTTTTGGGGAAAAAATTATTTTGGGGAAAATGAACACAGTTTGGGAGGAGAGACGCTGATTATGGGGGAAATGAACCCAGTTTGGGGGGGAAAAAACATTTTTGGTGAAAATGAACCCAGTTTTGAAGGAAAAAAAAAGATTTTGGGGAAATAAAGCCAGTAACTGGTTCAAAAATCCATATGTTGGGGAAAATGAACACAATTTGGTGGGGAAAACCCAATATGTAGGGAAATAAACCCATTTTTGGTGGAAAAAACATATTTTGAGGAAAATGAACCAGTGTTTTGAAGAAAAAAAGGATTTTGGGGAAAATGAACCCAGTTTGGGAGGATAGAAGCTGATTATGGGGAAAATGAACCCAGTTTGGGGGGGGGAAATATTTTGTGGAAATAAAGCCAGTAATTGGGTAAAAACCCCGGATTTTGGAGAAAAATGAACCCAGTCTGGTGGGGAAAACCCAATTTGTAGGGAAATAAACCCAGTTTTGTGGAAAAAATATATTTTGGGGAAAATGAACCCAGTTTTGGGGGAAAAATCCTGATTTTGGGGAAAATGAACCAAGTGCGGAGTGGAAATAGAAGATTTTGAGGAAATGAAATCAGTTTGGAGGGGACAACCTGATTTGTGTGAAAATGTACCCAGTTTTGGGGGTTAATAGGGATTTTCTGGAAAATGAACCTAGTTTTGGAGGGAAAAAAATGCTGATTATGTGGAAAATGAACCCAGTTTTGGGGGAAAAAATCCATTTTTAAGGAAAATGAACCCAGTTTTGGGGGAAAAAACCCGATTTTGGGGAAATGAACCCGGTAATGGGGAAAAAACCTGATTTTGGGGAAAATGAACACTGTTTGGAGGGGAAAACTTGATTTGTGTGAAAATGCACCCAGTGTTTTGAAGAAAAAAAGGATTTTGGGGAAAATGAACCCAGTTTGGGAGGATAGAAGCTGATTATGGGGAAAATGAACCCAGTTTGGGGGGGAAAAAATATTTTGTGGAAATAAAGCCAGTAATTGGGTAAAAACCCCGGATTTTGGAGAAAAATGAACCCAGTCTGG
Source organism: Tapera naevia (assembly GCA_033556795.1). NCBI lineage: Eukaryota > Metazoa > Chordata > Aves > Cuculiformes > Neomorphidae > Tapera > Tapera naevia. The sequence goes on along the minus strand of JAUMJJ010000760.1, from coordinate 25,519 downwards.
TGGGGAAAACCCAATTTGTAGGGAAATAAACCCAGTTTTGTGGAAAAAATATATTTTGGGGAAAATGAACGCAGTAATGGGGAAAAATCCTGATTTTGGGGAAAATGAACCAAGTGCGGAGTGGAAATAGAATATTTTGAGGAAATGAAATCAGTTTGGAGGGGACAACCTGATTTGTGTGAAAATGTACCCAGTTTTGGGGGGGGGGGAAGGATTTTGTGGAAAATGAACCTAGTTTTGGAGGAAAAAATCTGATTATGCGGAAAATGAACCCCTTTTGGGGGGAAAAATGATTTTGGGGGAAATGAACGCAGTAATTGGGTAAAAAACTCTAATTTGGGGGAAAATGGAACCAGTTAGGTAGGGAAAACCAAATTTGTAGGGAAGTGAACCATTTTTGGTGGAAAAAAACATATTTTGGGGAAAATGGACCGAGTTTTGGGGGGAAAAATGATTTTGGGGAAAATGAACCCAGTAATGGGGAAAAAAGTGATTTTGGGGAAAATGAACCCAGTGTGGAATGGAAATAGAAGATTTTGGGGAAAATGAAATCAGATAGGAGGGGAAAACCTGATTTTGTGAAAATGAACTGAGTTTTGGGGGGAAATAAGGATTTTATGTAAAATAAACCTATTTTCGGAGGAAAAAAGCTGATTATGTGGAAAATGAACCCAGTTTTGCGGAAAAACCTGTTTTCAAGGAAAATGAACCCAGTTTTGGGGAAAAAAATGATTTTTGGGAAAATGAACCCAGTGATCGGGTAAAAAACCCGGATTTTGGGGAAAATGAACACAGTTTGTTGGGGAAAACCTAATATGTAGGGAAATAAACCCAGTTTTGGTGGAAAAAACATATTTTGGGGAAAATGAACCCAGTTTTGGGGTAAAAAAATGATTTTGGAAAAATTAACCCACTTTGTGAGAAAACCCCCTGATTTTGGAGAAAATGAACCCAGTAATGGGGAAAAACCCTGATTTTGGGGAAAATGAACCAAGTGCGGAGTGGAAATAGAAGGTTTTGAGGAAAATGAAATCAGTTTGGACGGGACAACCTGATTTGTGTGAAAATGTACCCAGTTTTGGGGGTTAATAGGGATTTTGCGGAAAATGAACCTAGTTTCGGAGGAAAAATTCTGATTATACGGAAAATGAACACAGTTTTGGGGAAAAAAAACGTTTTTAAGGAAAATGAACCCAGTTTTTGGGGAAAAAATTATTTTGGGGAAAATGAACGCAGTAATTGGGTAAAAAAACCCGAATTTTGGGGAAAATCAGCAGGGGGGGGGGGGGGGGGGGAAGACTTGTAGAGAAATGAACCGACTTTTGCTGTAAAAAAAACGACTTTGGGGAAAATCAACCCAGTTTGGGAGGAAAAAATCCGATTTTGGGGAAAATGAACACTGGAGGGGAAAAAAACCTGGTTTTGGGGAAAATGAACACTGGAGGGGAAAACTAGATTTGTGTGAAAATGCACCCAGTGTTTTGTGGAAAAAAAGGATTTTGGGGAAAATGAACCCAGTTTAGGAAGAAAGAAGCTGATTATGGGGAAAATTAACCCAGTTTGGAGGGGATAACCCGTTTTTGATTAAAATGAACCCAGTTTTGAGGGAAAAAAAATTTTTTGGGAAATAAAGCCAGTAATTGGGGCTTCTCCAAAACAACCAGGTTTTGGAGAAAATGAACACAATTTGGTGGGGAAAACCCAATATTTAGGGAAATAAACCCAGTTTTGGTGGAAAAAAAAACATATTTTGGGGAAAATGAACACAGTTTTGGGGGAAAAAATGATTTTGGGGAAAATGAACCCAGTAATGGAGAAAAAATCCTGATTTTGGGGAAAATGAACCCAGTGTGGAGTGGAAATTGAAGATTTTGGGGAAAATGAAATCAGTTTGGAGGGGAAAACCTGATTTGTGTGAAAATGTACCCAGTTTTGGGGGGAGAAAAAGGATTTTGGGTAAAATGAACCCAGTGTGGAGTGGAAATAGAAGATTTTGGAGAAAATGAACATTGTTTGGAGGGGAACACCTGATTTTGGAGAAAAAGCATCCAGTTTTGGGGGGAAATAAGGATTTTGTGGAAAATGAATATAGTTTCGGAGGATAAAAACTATTTATGCAGAAAATGAACCCAGTTTTGGGTAAAAAACCCGTTTTTAAGGAAAATGAACCCAATTTTGGGGAAAAAAATTTATTTTTGGGAAAATGAACCCAGTAATTGGGTAAAAAACCCGAATTTTGGGGAAAATGAACCCCGTTTGGGAGGAAAAAAACCCGATTATGGGAAAAATGAACCCAGTTTTGGGGAAAATTTATTTTGAGGAAAATGAAATCAGTTTTGGGAAAAAAAATATTTTGGGGAAAATGAACCCAGTAATGGGGGAAAACCCCGGATTTGGGGAAAATGAACCCAGTTTTGGGGGAAAAAATGATTTTGGGGAAAATGAACCCAGTAATGGAGAAAAAATCCTGATTTTGGGGAAAATGAACCCAGTGTGGAGTGGAAATAGAAGATTTTGGGGAAAATGAAATCAGTTTGGAGGGGAACACCTGATTTTGGAGAAAAAGCATCCAGTTTTGGGGGGAAATAAGGATTTTGTGGAAAATGAATATAGTTTCAGAGGATAAAAGCTATTTATGCAGAAAATGAACCCAGTTTTGGGTAAAAACCCGTTTTTAAGGAAAATGAACCCAATTTTGGGAAAAAAAATTTATTTTTGGGAAAATGAACCCAGTAATTGGGTAAAAAACCCGAATTTTGGAGAAAATGAACCCCGTTTGGGAGGAAAAAAACCCGATTATGGGAAAAATGAACCCAGTTTTGGGGAAAAAATTATTTTGGGGAAAATTAAATCAGTTTTGGGAAAAAAATTATTTTGGGGAAAATGAACCCAGTAATGGGGAAAAAAAACCTGATTTTGGGGAAAATGAACCCAGTGTTTCAGAGGAAATAGAAGATTTTGGGGAAAAAAAATCAAAAATTCACCAAAAATTACACCAAAAATTTCACCAAAATCATTATTTCCCTCCCAAAACTGGATTCATTTCCTCAAAATCAGATTTTTTCCTCCCAAACCGGGTTCATTTTCCCCAAAACCCTATTTTTCCCCCAAAACTGGGTGCATATTCACACAAATCAGGTTTTCCCCTCCTAAAACGGTTCATTTTCCACAAAAGCTTCTATTTCCACTCCACACTGGGTTCATTTTCCCATAATCAGGGTTTATTCCCAATTACTGTGTTCACTTTCTCAAAAATCCTTTTACCCCCCCCCCCCCCAAAAATGGGTTCATTTATCTCAAAAACTAACCCCTTGATTTTAAAGAATCCTGGAATTTCCTTCCATGAATAGCTGCCAGAAGAGAAAGCTCTCTACCGGCAGGGTATTCCTCTCTCGAAGGCTAACAAATACAGGCAAAGTGAGGATCTGCTCCTGCTTTCTTGAGCAGCCTTCACAGTGTTTCCCCGGCTTTCACGCCACATTCCGGCTGCAAACATTACGTTGGTCCGGAGACAGCGCCTTCTCTTGCCGGCTGGCTCTCTAACTGAAACCGCTCAGAAAGCTGTCTCTGCCGCGGTTTCACAGACATCTCGGCTGTCTTCTCCTTGCCTCTCTGAGGAGCAGTCATTTCAGATATCTAGCATCACATCACAGCGCATGCACATGAGTCTAAAATCTTTCTCTCTTAGAAACTTGCTATTTATGAAAATTGTTTTAGCATGACTTTTCATCTTCTAACAATGTAATTAAAGGGAAAATTATCAGATGATCTGCTCGTGCTTCAAGGACGAGGGATCCCTGTTTTCCAGTGTAGTCTCATCAGCCTCTGCAAACTCTTTCTACTGAAACAGCAGGCAGGGAATCCACAGCACATTCTCTGAACGGCACGGTTTTGTGTTTCTCCAAAGGAGAGCAGAAACTAACCCCTTGATTTTTAAAGAATCACAGAATGTTCTTCCATGAATCGCTGCTAGAAGAGAAAGCATTTTAGCGGCAGGCTATTCTCTCTCGAAGGCTGACAAATACAGGCAAACAGTCGAGCTGCTTTTGCTTTCTTGCGCAGCCTTCACAGTGTAGCCCCGGCTTTCACAGTAGGCTTCAGCTGCAAACATTACGTTGTTCGGGAGACAGTGCCTTCTCTTACCGGCTAGCTCTCTAAACTGAAGCCGGTCGGAAAGCTGCCTCTCGCCGCGGTTCTACAGACATCCCGGCGGTCTGCTGCTTGCCTCCCTGACGAACAGTCTTTTCCGATTTCTAGCAGCATATTAAAGCGCGTCCACAGCAGTCTAAAATCTTGCCTCCTACCCACCCCCGAATTTTCTATTTTGGAAATGTTTTAGCATGACATCTAATCTCCTAACAATGTATTTAAAAGACAAATAATCGGATGATCTGTTCGTGTTCAAGGACGAGAGATGCCTTTTTTCCTGTCCATTCCCTTCAGCCTCTGCAAACTGTTTCTGCTGAAACTTGTTACAACAGCCGGCAGCGAATTCACACACATTCTCTGAACTGCACGGTTTTGTTTTTCCTCCAAGGGAGTGCAGAAACTAACCCTTTGAATTTAAAGAATCCTGGAATTTCCTTCCATGAATAGCTGCCAGAAGAGAAAGCTTTTTACCGGCAGGGTATTCCTCTCTCGAAGGCTTACAAATACAGGCAAAGAGAGGATCTGCTCCTGCTTTCTTGAGCAGCCTTCACAGTGTTTCCCCGGCTTTCACACCACATTCCGGCTGCAAACATTACGTTGGTCCGGAGACAGCGCCTTCTCTTGCCGGCTGGCTCTCTAAACTGAAACCGCTAAGAAAGCTGTCTCTGGCCGCGGTTTCACAGACATCTCGGCTGTCTGCTCCTTGCCGCTCTGAGGAGCTGTCATTTCAGATATCTAGCATCACATCACAGCGCATGCACATGACTCTAAAATCTTTCTCTCTTAGAAAGTTGCTATTTATGAAAATTGTTTTAGCATGACTTTTCATCTTCTAACAATGTAATTAAAGGGAAAATTATCAGATGATCTGCTCGTGCTTCAAGGACGAGGGATCCCTGTTTTCCAGTGTAGTCTCATCAGTTTCTGCAAACTCTTTCTACTGAAACAGCAGGCAGGAATCCACAGCACATTCTCTGAACGGCACGGTTTTGTGTTTCTCCAAAGGAGAGCAGAAACTAACCCCTTGATTTTAAAGAATCACAGAATGTTCTTCCATGAATCGCTGCTAGAAGAGAAAGCATTTTAGCGGCAGGCTATTCCTCTCTCGAAGGCTGACAAATACAGGCAAAGAGTCGAGCTGCTTTTGCTTTCTTGCGCAGCCTTCACAGTGTAGCCCCGGCTTTCACAGTAGGCTTCAGCTGCAAACATTACGTTGTTCGGGAGACAGTGCCTTCTCTTACCGGCTAGCTCTCTAAACTGAAGCCGGTCGGAAAGCTGCCTCTGCCCGCGGTTCTAAAGACATCCCGGCGGTCTGCTGCTTGCCTCCCTGACGAACAGTCTTTTCCGATTTCTAGCAGCATATTAAAGCGCGTCCACAGCAGTCTAAAATCTTGCCTCCTACCCACCCCCGAATTTTCTATTTTGGAAATGTTTTAGCATGACATCTAATCTCCTAACAATGTATTTAAAAGACAAATAATCGGATGATCTGTTCGTGTTCAAGGACGAGAGATCCCTTTTTTCCTGTCCATTCCCTTCAGCCTCTGCAAACTGTTTCTGCTGAAACTTGTTACAACAGCCGGCAGCGAATTCACACACATTCTCTGAACTGCACGGTTTTGTTTTTCCTCCAAAGGAGAGCAGAAACTAACCCTTTGAATTTAAAGAATCCTGGAATTTCCTTCCATGAATAGCTGCCAGAAGAGAAAGCTTTTTACCGGCAGGGTATTCCTCTCTCGAAGGCTTACAAATACAGGCAAAGAGAGGATCTGCTCCTGCTTTCTTGAGCAGCCTTCACAGTGTTTCCCCGGCTTTCACACCACATTCCGGCTGCAAACATTACGTTGGTCCGGAGACAGCGCCTTCTCTTACCGGCTAGCTCTCTAAACTGAAGCCGGTCGGAAAGCTGCCTCTGCCCGCGGTTCTAAAGACATCCCGGCGGTCTTCTTCTTGCCTCCCTTACGAACAGTCATTTCAGATTTTGGGAGGGATTAACACAGTTTGGGAGAAAATAAAATGATTATGGGGAAAATGAAGCCAGTTTGTGGGGGAAAAGCCGTTTTTGAATATAATAAACCCAGTTATGGGGAAAATGAACCAGTAATGGGGAAAAAACCGATTATGGGGAAAATGAACAGAGTTTGGGGGGGGAAAACCCATTTTGTAGGGAAAGGAACAAAGTTAAGGTGGAAAGAAACAGATTCTGTGGAAAATGAAATTGTAGGGAAATGAACCCAGTTTTGCTGGAATAAAACATATTTTGTGGAAAATGAGGGTTTTTTCCTCCCCCGTTTTTTTCTCCCCCCGACTGGATTCATTTTCCCCAAAATCGGGTTTTTTTCCTCCCAAATTGGGTTCATTTTCCCCAAAATCCTTTTTTTCCCACAAAAACTGGGTGCATTTTCACACAAATCAGGTTTTCCCCTCCAAACTGATTACATTTTCCAAAAATCTTCTATTTCCACTCCACACTGGGTTTATTTCCCCAAAATCATTTTTGTCCCCATTACTGGATTCATTTCCCCAAAATCGGTTTTTTTCCACCAAAACTGAGTTCATTTTCCCGAAATCGTTTCCCCCCCTCCCCCCCCCCCCCCCAAAAAAAAAAACTGGCTGCATTTTCACACAAATGAGATTTTCCCCTCCAAACTGATTTCATTTTCCCCCAAATCCGGGTTTATTTCCCAATTACTGGGTTCATTTCCCCAAAATAATTTTTTCCCAAAGCACTCTTCATTTTCCCCAAAATCGATTTTTTTCCACCAAAACAGAGACCATTTACCTACAAGTTGGGTTTTCCCCCCAAACTGTGTTCATTTTCCCCCAAATTAGGGTTTTTTACAAAATTACTGGATTAATTTTCCCCAAAATCACTTCGCCCCCCCCCCCCCCCCCCCAAACTGGATGCATTTTCAAACAAATCAGGTTTTCCCCCCCCAAACTGGGTTAATTTTCACCATAATCAGCTTCTTTCCTCCCAAACTCTGTTCATTTCCCTTCAAGTTGGTTTCCTCCGCCCAAAACTTTGTTCATTTTCCCCAAAATTCGAATTTTTTTAACCCAATTACTGGGTTCATTTTCCCAAAATATTTTTTTTCCCCAAAACTGGGTTCATTTTCCTTAAAAACGGGTTTTTCTGCCAAAACTGGGTTCATTTTCTGCATAATCAGCATTTTTCCTCCGAAACTAGGTTCATTTTCCACAAAATCCTTATTTCCCCCCAAAACTGGGTTTATTTTCACACAAATCAGGTTTTCCCCTCAAAACAGTATTCATTTTCCCCAAAATCTTCTATTTCCACTCCACACTTGGTTCATTTTCCCCAAAAACAGATTTTTCCCCCAAAACTGGGTCCATTTTCCCTAAATTCGGGTTTTTTTCCACCAAAACTCGGTTCATTTCCCTAGAAGTTGGGTTTTCCCCCCCAAACTTTGTTCATTTTCCCCAAAATTCGGGTTTTTTACCCAATTACTGGGTTTGTTTTCTCCAAAATAATTGTTTTCCCCAAAACTGGGTTCATTTTCTGCATAATCAGTTTTTCCCTCTGAAACTGGGTTCATTTTCCACAAAATTCGGGAAATGAACTGAGTTTTGGTGGAAAAAAACTGACTTTGGGGAAAATGAACCCAGTTAGGGAGGAAAAAATCCGATTTTGGGGCAAATTACCCCAATTATGGGGGAAAAAAAAATAATTTTCGGGAAATGAACCCAGTAATTGGAAAACCTGGATTCTGGGGAAAATGAACACAGTTTGGGAGGAAAGAAGCTGATTATGGGGAAAATGAAACCAGTTTTGGGGGAAAAAAACATTTTTGGTGAAAATGAACCCAGTTTTGAAGGAAAAAAAAAGATTTTGGGGAAATAAAGCCAGTAACTGGTTCAAAAATCCATATGTTGGGGAAAATGAACACAATTTGGTGGGGAAAACCCGATATGTAGGGAAATAAACCCATTCTTGGTGGAAAAAACATATTTTGAGGAAAATGAACCCAGTTTTTTTGGGGAAAAAATTATTTTGGGGAAAATGAACCCAGTGTGGGAGGAGAGAAGCTGATTATGGGGGAAATGAACCCAGTTTGGGGGGGAAAAAATATTTTGTGGAAATAAAGCCAGTAATTGGGTAAAAACCCCGGATTTTGGAGAAAAATGAACCCAGTCTGGTGGGGAAAACCCAATTTGTAGGGAAATAAAACCAGTTTTGTGGAAAAAAATATATTTTGGGGAAAATGAACGCAGTAATGGGGAAAAATCCTGATTTTGGGGAAAATGAACCAAGTGCGGAGTGGAAATAGAATATTTTGAGGAAAATGAAATCAGTTTGGAGGGGACAACCTGATTTGTGTGAAAATGTACCCAGTTTTGGGGCGGGGGGGGGGGGAAGGATTTTCTGGAAAATGAACCTAGTTTTGGAGGAAAAAAATCTGATTATGCGGAAAATGAACCCCTTTTGTGGGGAAAAATGATTTTGGGGGAAATGAACGCAGTAATTGGGTGAAAAACTCTAATTTGGGGGAAAATGGAACCAGTTTGGTAGGGAAAACCAAATTTGTAGGGAAGTGAACCCATTTTTGGTGGAAAAAAAAACATATTTTGGGGAAAATGGACACAGTTTTGGGGGGAAAAAATGATTTTGGGAAAAATGAACCCAGTAATGGGGAAAAAAATGATTTTGGGGAAAATGAACCCAGTGTGGAATGGAAATAGAAGATTTTGGGGAAAATGAAATCAGATAGGAGGGGAAAACCTGATTTTTGTGAAAATGAACTGAGTTTTGGGGGGAAATAAGGATTTTATGTAAAATGAACCTATTTTCAGAGGAAAAAAGCTGATTATGTGGAAAATGAACCCAGTTTTGCGGAAAAACCTGTTTTCAAGGAAAATGAACCCAGTTTTGGGGGAAAAAATGATTTTGGGGAAAATGAACCCAGTGACCGGGTAAAAAACCCGGATTTTGGGGAAAATGAACACAGTTTGTTGGGGAAAACCTAATATGTAGGGAAATAAACCCAGTTTTGGTGGAAAAAACATATTTTGGGGAAAATGAACCCAGTTTTGGGGTAAAAAAATAATTTTTGGAAAAATTAACCCACTTTGTGAGAAAACCCCCTGATTTTGGAGAAAATGAACCCAGTAATGGGGAAAAATCCTGATTTTGGGGAAAATGAACCAAGTGCGGAGTGGAAATAGAAGGTTTTGAGGAAAATGAAATCAGTTTGGACGGGACAACCTGATTTGTGTGAAAATGTACCCAGTTTTGGGGGTTAATAGGGATTTTGCAGAAAATGAACCTAGTTTCGGAGGAAAAATTCTGATTATACGGAAAATGAACACAGTTTTGGGGGAAAAAAACGGTTTTAAGGAAAATGAACCCAGTTTTAGGGGAAAAAATTATTTTGGGGAAAATGAACGCAGTAATTGGGTAAAAAAACCCGAATTTTGGGGAAAATCAGCAGAGTTGGGGGGGGGGAAGACTTGTAGAGAAATGAACCCACTTTTGCTGTAAAAAAACCGACTTTGGGGAAAATCAACCCAGTTTGGGAGGAAAAAATCCGATTTTGGGGAAAATGAACACTGGAGGGGAAAAAAACCTGGTTTTGGGGAAAATGAACACTGGAGGGGAAAACTAGATTTGTGTGAAAATGCACCCAGTGTTTTGTGGAAAAAAAGGATTTTGGGGAAAATGAACCCAGTTTAGGAAGAAAGAAGCTGATTATGGGGAAAATTAACCCAGTTTGGAGGGGATAACCCGTTTTTGATTAAAATGAACCCAGTTTTGAGGGAAAAACGAATTTTTTGGAAATAAAGACAGTAATTGGGGCTTCTCCAAAACAACCAGGTTTTGGAGAAAATGAACACAATTTGGTGGGGAAAACCCAATATTTAGGGAAATAAACCCAGTTTTGGTGGAAAAAAAACATATTTTGGGGAAAATGAACACAGTTTTGGGGGAAAAAATGATTTTAGGGAAAATGAACCCAGTAATGGAGAAAAAATCCTGATTTTGGGGAAAATGAACCCAGTGTGGAGTGGAAATTGAAGATTTTGGGGAAAATGAAATCAGATAGGAGGGGAAAACCTGATTTTTGTGAAAATGAACTGAGTTTTGGGGGGAAATAAGGATTTTATGTAAAATGAACCTATTTTCGGAGGAAAAAAGCTGATTATGTGGAAAATGAACCCAGTTTTGCGGAAAAACCTGTTTTCAAGGAAAATGAACCCAGTTTTGGGGAAAAAATTGATTTTGGGGAAAATGAACCCAGTGATCGGGAAAAAAACCCGGATTTTGGGGAAAATGAACACAGTTTGTTGGGGAAAACCTAATATGTGGGGAAATAAACCCAGTTTTGGTGGAAAAAACATATTTTGGGGAAAATGAACCCAGTTTTGGGGTAAAAAAATGATTTTTGGAAAAATTAACCCACTTTGTGAGAAAAACCCCTGATTTTGGAGAAAATGAACCCAGTAATGGGGAAAAATCCTGATTTTGGGGAAAATGAACCAAGTGCGGAGTGGAAAAAGAAGGTTTTGAGGAAAATGAAATCAGTTTGGACGGGACAACCTGATTTGTGTGAAAATGTACCCAGTTTTGGGGCTTAATAGGGATTTTGCGGAAAATGAACCTAGTTTTGGAGGAAAAAAATTTGATTATGTGGAAAATGAACCCCTTTTGTGGGGAAAAATGATTTTGGGGGAAATGAACGCAGTAATTGGGTGAAAAACTCTAATTTGGTGGAAAATGGAACGAGTTTGGTAGGGAAAACCAAATTTGTAGGGAAGTGAACCCATTTTTGGTGGAAAAAAAACATATTTTGGGGAAAATGGACACAGTTTTGGGGGGAAAAAATGATTTTGGGAAAAATGAACCCAGTAATGGGGAAAAAAATTATTTTGGGGAAAATGAACCCAGTGTGGAATGGAAATAGAAGATTTTGGGGAAAATGAAATCAGATAGGAGGGGAAAACCTGATTTTTGTGAAAATGAACTGAGTTTTGGGGGGAAATAAGGATTTTATGTAAAATGAACCTATTTTCGGAGGAAAAAAGCTGATTATGTGGAAAATGAACCCAGTTTTGCGGAAAAACCTGTTTTCAAGGAAAATGAACCCAGTTTTGGGGGAAAAAATGATTTTGGGGAAAATGAACCCAGTGATTGGGTAAAAAACCCGGATTTTGGGGAAAATGAACACAGTTTGTTGGGGAAAACCTAATATGTGGGGAAATAAACCCAGTTTTGGTGGAAAAACATATTTTGGGGAAAATGAACCCAGTTTTGGGGGAAAAAATGATTTTGGGGAAAATGAACCCAGTGATTGGGTAAAAAACCCGGATTTGGGGGAAAATGAACACAGTTTGTTGGGGAAAACCTAATATGTGGGGAAATAAACCCAGTTTTGGTGGAAAAAAACATATTTTGGGGAAAATGAACCCAGTTTTGGGGTAAAAAAATGATTTTTGGAAAAATTAACCCACTTTGTGAGAAAAACCCCTGATTTTGGAGAAAATGAACCCAGTAATGGGGAAAAATCCTGATTTTGGGGAAAATGAACCAAGTGCGGAGTGGAAATAGAAGGTTTTGAGGAAAATGAAATCAGTTTGGACGGGACAACCTGATTTGTGTGAAAATGTACCCAGTTTTGGGGGTTAATAGGGATTTTGCGGGAAATGAACCTAGTTTCGGAGGAAAAATTCTGATTATACGGAAAATGAACACAGTTTTGGGGGAAAAAAACGTTTTTAAGGAAAATGAACCCAGTTTTTGGGGAAAAAATTATTTTGGGGAAAATGAACGCAGTAATTGGGTAAAAAAAACCCGAATTTTGGGGGAAATCAGCAGAGTTGGGGGGGGGGAAGACTTGTAGAGAAATGAACCGACTTTTGCTGTAAAAAAACCGACTTTGGGGAAAATCAACCCAGTTTGGGAGGAAAAAATCCGATTTTGGGGAAAATGAGCACTGGAGGGGAAAAAAACCTGGTTTTGGGGAAAACGAACACTGGAGGGGAAAACTAGATTTGTGTGAAAATGCACCCAGTGTTTTGTGGAAAAAAAAGGATTTTGGGGAAAATGAACCCAGTTTAGGAAGAAAGAAGCTGATTATGGGGAAAATTAACCCAGTTTGGAGGGGATAACCCGTTTTTGATTAAAATGAACCCAGTTTTGAGGGAAAAAAATTTTTTTGGGAAATAAAGCCAGTAATTGGGGCTTCTCCAAAACAACCAGGTTTTGGAGAAAATGAACACAATTTGGTGGGGAAAACCCAATATTTAGGGAAATAAACCCAGTTTTGGTGGAAAAAAAACATATTTTGGGGAAAATGAACACAGTTTTGGGGGAAAAAATGATTTTGGGGAAAATGAACCCAGTAATGGAGAAAAAATCCTGATTTTGGGGAAAATGAACCCAGTGTGGAGTGGAAATTGAAGATTTTGGGGAAAATGAAATCAGTTTGGAGGGGAAAACCTGATTTGTGTGAAAATGTACCCAGTTTTTGGGGGAGAAAAAGGATTTTGGGTAAAATGAACCCAGTGTGGAGTGGAAATAGAAGATTTTGGAGAAAATGAACACTGTTTGGGGGGGAACACCTGATTTTGGAGAAAAAGCATCCAGTTTTGGGGGGAAATAAGGATTTTGTGGAAAATGAATATAGTTTCGGAGGATAAAAACTATTTATGCAGAAAATGAACCCAGTTTTGGGTAAAAAACCCGTTTTTAAGGAAAATGAACCCAATTTTGGGGAAAAAAATTTATTTTTGGGAAAATGAACCCAGTAATTGGGTAAAAAACCCGAATTTTGGGGAAAATGAACCCCGTTTGGGAGGAAAAAAGCCCGATTATGGGAAAAATGAACCCAGTTTTGGGGAAAAAATTATTTTGAGGAAAATGAAATCAGTTTTGGGAAAAAAATTATTTTGGGGAAAATGAACCCAGTAATGGGGAAAAAAAAAATGATTTTGGGGAAAATGAACCCAGTTTTGGGGGAAAACCCCGGATTTGGGGAAAATGAACCCAGTTTTGGGGGGAAAAATGATTTTGGGGAAAATGAACCCAGTAATGGAGAAAAAATCCTGATTTTGGGGAAAATGAACCCAGTGTGGAGTGGAAATAGAAGATTTTGGGGAAAATGAAATCAGTTTGGAGGGGAACACCTGATTTTGGAGAAAAAGCATCCAGTTTTGGGGGGAAATAAGGATTTTGTGGAAAATGAATATAGTTTCGGAGGATAAAAGCTATTTATGCAGAAAATGAACCCAGTTTTGGGTAAAAAACCCGTTTTTAAGGAAAATGAACCCAATTTTGGGAAAAAAAAATATTTTTTGGAAAATGAACCCAGTAATTGGGTGAAAAACCCGAATTTTGGGGAAAATGAACCCCGTTTGGGAGGAAAAAAACCCGATTATGGGAAAAATGAACCCAGTTTTGGGGAAAAAATTATTTTGGGGAAAATGAAATCAGTTTTGGGAAAAAAATTATTTTGGGGAAAATGAACCCAGTAATGGGGAAAAAAACCTGATTTTGGGGAAAATGAACCCAGTGTTTCAGAGGAAATAGAAGATTTTGGGGAAAAAAAATCAAAAATTCACCAAAAATTACACCAAAAATTTCACCAAAATCATTATTTCCCTCCCAAAACTGGATTCATTTCCCCAAAATCAGATTTTTTCCTCCCAAACCGGGTTCATTTTCCCCAAAATCCTATTTTTCCCCCAAAACTGGGTGCATATTCACACAAATCAGGTTTTCCCCTCCTAAAACGGTTCATTTTCCACAAAAGCTTCTATTTCCACTCCACACTGGGTTCATTTTCCCCATAATCAGGGTTTATTCGCAATTACTGTGTTCACTTTCTCAAAAATCCTTTTACCCCCCCCCCCCTCAAAAATGGGTTCATTTATCTCAAAAACTAACCCCTTGATTTTAAAGAATCCTGGAATTTCCTTCCATGAATAGCTGCCAAAGAGAAAGCATTTTACCGGCAGGGTATTCCTCTCTCGAAGGCTTACAAATACAGGCAAAGTGAGGATCTGCTCCTGCTTTCTTGAGCAGCCTTCACAGTGTTTCCCCGGCTTTCACACCACATTCCGGCTGCAAACATTACGTTGGTCCGGAGACAGCGCCTTCTCTTGCCGGCTGGCTCTCTAAACTGAAACCGCTCAGAAAGCTGTCTCTGGCCGCGGTTTCACAGACATCTCGGCTGTCTGCTCCTTGCCGCTCTGAGGAGCAGTCATTTCAGATATCTAGCATCACATCACAGCGCATGCAGATGAGTCTAAAATCTTTCTCTCTTAGAAAGTTGCTATTTATGAAAATTGTTTTAGCATGACTTTTCATCTTCTAACAATGTAATTAAAGGGAAAATTATCAGATGATAGCTGTTTTTCCTCCAAGGGAGTGCAGAAACTAACCCTTTGAATTTAAAGAATCCTGGAATTTCCTTCCATGAATAGCTGCCAAAGAGAAAGCTTTTTATAGGCAGGGTATTCCTCTCTCGAAGGCTTACAAATACAGGCAAAGTGAGGATCTGCTCCTGCTTTCTTGAGCAGCCTTCACAGTGTTTCCCCGGCTTTCACACCACATTCCGGCTGCAAACATTACGTTGGTCCGGAGACAGCGCCTTCTCTTGCCGGCTGGCTCTCTAAACTGAAACCGCTCAGAAAGCTGTCTCTGGCCGCGGTTTCACAGACATCTCGGCTGTCTGCTCCTTGCCGCTCTGAGGAGCAGTCATTTCAGATATCTAGCATCACATCACAGCGCATGCAGATGAGTCTAAAATCTTTCTCTCTTAGAAAGTTGCTATTTATGAAAATTGTTTTAGCATGACTTTTCATCTTCTAACAATGTAATTAAAGGGAAAATTATCAGATGATCTGCTCGTGCTTCAAGGACGAGGGATCCCTGTTTTCCAGTGTAGTCTCATCAGCCTCTGCAAACTCTTTCTACTGAAACAGCAGGCAGGGAATCCACAGCACATTCTCTGAACGGCACGGTTTTGTGTTTCTCCAAAGGAGAGCAGAAACTAACCCCTTGATTTTAAAGAATCACAGAACGTTCTTCCATGAATCGCTGCTAGAAGAGAAAGCATTTTAGCGGCAGGCTATTCCTCTCTCGAAGGCTGACAAATACAGGCAAAGAGTCGAGCTGCTTTTGCTTTCTTGCGCAGCCTTCACAGTGTAGCCCCGGCTTTCACAGTAGGCTTCAGCTGCAAACATTACGTTGTTCGGGAGACAGTGCCTTCTCTTACCGGCTAGCTCTCTAAACTGAAGCCGGTCGGAAAGCTGCCTCTCGCCGCGGTTCTACAGACATCCCGGCGGTCTGCTGCTTGCCTCCCTGACGAACAGTCTTTTCCGATTTCTAGCAGCATATTAAAGCGCGTCCACAGCAGTCTAAAATCTTGCCTCCTACCCACCCCCGAATTTTCTATTTTGGAAATGTTTTAGCATGACATCTAATCTCCTAACAATGTATTTAAAAGACAAATAATCGGATGATCTGTTCGTGTTCAAGGACGAGAGATGCCTTTTTTCCTGTCCATTCCCTTCAGCCTCTGCAAACTGTTTCTGCTGAAACTTGTTACAATAGCCGGCAGCGAATTCACACACATTCTCTGAACTGCACGGTTTTGTTTTTCCTCCAAGGGAGTGCAGAAACTAACCCTTTGAATTTAAAGAATCCTGGAATTTCCTTCCATGAATAGCTGCCAAAGAGCAGCTTTTTATAGGCAGGGTATTCCTCTCTCGAAGGCTTACAAATACAGGCAAAGTGAGGATCTGCTCCTGCTTTCTTGAGCAGCCTTCACAGTGTTTCCCCGGCTTTCACACCACATTCCGGCTGCAAACATTACGTTGGTCCGGAGACAGCGCCTTCTCTTGCCGGCTGGCTCTCTAAACTGAAACCGCTCAGAAAGCTGTCTCTGGCCGCGGTTTCACAGACATCTCGGCTGTCTGCTCCTTGCCGCTCTGAGGAGCAGTCATTTCAGATATCTAGCATCACATCACAGCGCATGCAGATGAGTCTAAAATCTTTCTCTCTTAGAAACTTCCTATTTATGAAAATTGTTTTAGCATGACTTTTCATCTTCTAACAATGTAATTAAAGGGAAAATTATCAGATGATCTGCTCGTGCTTCAAGGACGAGGGATCCCTGTTTTCCAGTGTAGTCTCATCAGCCTCTGCAAACTCTTTCTACTGAAACAGCAGGCAGGGAATCCACAGCACATTCTCTGAACGGCACGGTTTTGTGTTTCTCCAAAGGAGAGCAGAAACTAACCCCTTGATTTTAAAGAATCACAGAACGTTCTTCCATGAATCGCTGCTAGAAGAGAAAGCATTTTAGCGGCAGGCTATTCCTCTCTCGAAGGCTGACAAATACAGGCAAAGAGTCGAGCTGCTTTTGCTTTCTTGCGCAGCCTTCACAGTGTAGCCCCGGCTTTCACAGTAGGCTTCAGCTGCAAACATTACGTTGTTCGGGAGACAGTGCCTTCTCTTACCGGCTAGCTCTCTAAACTGAAGCCGGTCGGAAAGCTGCCTCTCGCCGCGGTTCTACAGACATCCCGGCGGTCTGCTGCTTGCCTCCCTGACGAACAGTCTTTTCCGATTTCTAGCAGCATATTAAAGCGCGTCCACAGCAGTCTAAAATCTTGCCTCCTACCCACCCCCGAATTTTCTATTTTGGAAATGTTTTAGCATGACATCTAATCTCCTAACAATGTATTTAAAAGACAAATAATCGGATGATCTGTTCGTGTTCAAGGACGAGAGATGCCTTTTTTCCTGTCCATTCCCTTCAGCCTCTGCAAACTGTTTCTGCTGAAACTTGTTACAACAGCCGGCAGCGAATTCACACACATTCTCTGAACTGCACGGTTTTGTTTTTCCTCCAAGGGAGTGCAGAAACTAACCCTTTGAATTTAAAGAATCCTGGAATTTCCTTCCATGAATAGCTGCCAAAGAGAAAGCTTTTTACCGGCAGGGTATTCCTCTCTCGAAGGCTTACAAATACAGGCAAAGAGAGGATCTGCTCCTGCTTTCATGAGCAGCCTTCACAGTGTTTCCCCGGCGTTCACACCACATTCCGGCTGCAAACATTACGTTGGTCCGGAGACAGCGCCTTCTCTTACCGGCTAGCTCTCTAAACTGAAGCCGGTCGGAAAGCTGCCTCTGCCCGCGGTATTAAAGACATCCCGGCGGTCTTCTTCTTGCCTCCCTGACGAACAGTCATTTCAGATTTTGGGAGGAATTAACCCAGTTTGGGAGAAAAACAACTGATTATGGGGAAAATGAAGCCAGTTTGTGGGGAAAAAGCCGTTTTTGAATATAATAAACCCAGTTATGGGGAAAATGAAACAGTAATGGGGAAAAAACAGATTATGGGGAAAATGAACAGAGTTTGAGGGGGGAAAAACCCATTTTGTAGGGAAAGGAACACAGTTAAGGTGGAAAGAAACAGATTCTGTGGAAAATGAAATTGTAGGGAAATGAACCCAGTTATGCTGGAATAAAACATATTTTGTGGAAAATGAGGGGTTTTTTTCTCCCCCCGACTGGTTTCATTTTCCCCAAAATCGGGTTTTTTTCCTCCCAAATTGGGTTCATTTTCCCCAAAATCCTTCTTTTCCCACAAAAACTGCGTGCATTTTCACACAAATCAGGTTTTCCCCTCCAAACTGATTACATTTTCCAAAAATCTTCTATTTCCACTCCACACTGGGTTTATTTTCCCCAAAATCATTTTTTTCCCCATTACTGGATTCATTTCCCCAAAATCGTTTTTTTTCCACCAAAACTGAGTTCATTTTCCCGAAATCGTTTCCCCCCCTCCCCCCCCCCCCCCAAAAAAAAACTGGCTGCATTTTCACACAAATGAGATTTTCTCCTCCAAACTGATTTCATTTTCCCCCAAATCCGGGTTTATTTCCCAATTACTGGGTTCATTTCCCCAAAATAATTTTTTCCCAAAGCACTCTTCATTTTCCCCAAAATCGATTTTTTTCCACCAAAACAGAGACCATTTACCTACAAGTTGGGTTTTCCCCCCAAACTGTGTTCATTTTCCCCCAAATTAGGGTTTTTTACAAAATTTTATAAAATTACTGGGTTAATTTTCCCCAAAATCACTTCCCCCCCCCCCCCCCCCCCAAACTGGATGCATTTTCATACAAATCAGGTTTTTCCCCCCCCAAACTGGGTTAATTTTCACCATAATCAGCTTCTTTCCTCCCAAACTCGGTTCATTTCCCTACAAGTTGGTTTCCTCCGCCCAAAACTTTGTTCATTTTCCCCAAAATTCGAATTTTTTTAACCCAATTACTGGGTTCATTTTCCCAAAATATTTTTTTTCCCCAAAACTGGGTTCATTTTTTTTAAAAACGGGTTTTTCTGCCAAAACTGGGTTCATTTTCCGCATAATCCGCATTTTTCCTCCGAAACTAGGTTCATTTTCCACAAAATCCTTATTTCCCCCCAAAACTGGGTTTATTTTCACACAAATCAGGTTTTCCCCTCAAAACAGTATTCATTTTCCCCAAAATCTTCTATTTCCACTCCACACTTGGTTCATTTTCCCCAAAAACAGATTTTTCCCCCAAAAACTGGTTCCATTTTCCCTAAATTCGGGTTTTTTTCCACCAAAACTCGGTTCATTTCCCTAGAAGTTGGTTTTTCCCCCCCAAACTTTGTTCATTTTCCCCAAAATTCGGGTTTTTTACCCAATTACTGGGTTCGTTTTCTCCAAAATAATTGTTTTCCCCAAAACTGGGTTCATTTTCTGCATAATCAGTTTTTCCCTCTGAAACTGGGTTCATTTTCCACAAAATTCGGGAAATGAACTGAGTTTTGGTGGAAAAAAATTGACTTTGGGGAAAATGAACCCAGTTAGGGAGGAAAAAATCCGATTTTGGGGCAAATTACCATTATGGGGGAAAAAAAAATAATTTTCGGGAAATGAACCCAGTAATTGGAAAACCTGGATTCTGGGGAAAATGAACACAGTTTGGGAGGAAAGAAGCTGATTATGGGGAAAATGAAACCAGTTTTGGGGGAAAAAAACATTTTTGGTGAAAATGAACCCAGTTTTGAAGGAAAAAAAAAGATTTTGGGGAAATAAAGCCAGTAACTGGTTCAAAAATCCATATGTTGGGGAAAATGAACACAATTTGGTGGGGAAAACCCGATATGTAGGGAAATAAACCCATTCTTGGTGGAAAAAACATATTTTGAGGAAAATGAACCCAGTTTTTTTGGGGAAAAATTATTTTGGGGAAAATGAACCCAGTGTGGGAGGAGAGAAGCTGATTATGGGGGAAATGAACCCAGTTTGGGGGGGAAAAAATATTTTGTGGAAATAAAGCCAGTAATTGGGTAAAAACCCCGGATTTTGGAGAAAAATGAACCCAGTCTGGTGGGGAAAACCCAATTTGTAGGGAAATAAAACCAGTTTTGTGGAAAAAAATATATTTTGGGGAAAATGAACGCAGTAATGGGGAAAAATCCTGATTTTGGGGAAAATGAACCAAGTGCGGAGTGGAAATAGAATATTTTGAGGAAAATGAAATCAGTTTGGAGGGGACAACCTGATTTGTGTGAAAATGTACCCAGTTTTGGGGCGGGGGGGGGGGGGGGGGAAGGATTTTCTGGAAAATGAACCTAGTTTTGGAGGAAAAAAATCTGATTATGCGGAAAATGAACCCCTTTTGTGGGGAAAAATGATTTTGGGGGAAATGAACGCAGTAATTGGGTGAAAAACTCTAATTTGGGGGAAAATGGAACCAGTTTGGTAGGGAAAACCAAATTTGTAGGGAAGTGAACCCATTTTTGGTGGAAAAAAAACATATTTTGGGGAAAATGGACACAGTTTTGGGGGGAAAAAATGATTTTGGGAAAAATGAACCCAGTAATGGGGAAAAAAATGATTTTGGGGAAAATGAACCCAGTGTGGAATGGAAATAGAAGATTTTGGGGAAAATGAAATCAGATAGGAGGGGAAAACCTGATTTTTGTGAAAATGAACTGAGTTTTGGGGGGAAATAAGGATTTTATGTAAAATGAACCTATTTTCAGAGGAAAAAAGCTGATTATGTGGAAAATGAACCCAGTTTTGCGGAAAAACCTGTTTTCAAGGAAAATGAACCCAGTTTTGGGGGAAAAAATGATTTTGGGGAAAATGAACCCAGTGATCGGGTAAAAAACCCGGATTTTGGGGAAAATGAACACAGTTTGTTGGGGAAAACCTAATATGTAGGGAAATAAACCCAGTTTTGGTGGAAAAAACATATTTTGGGGAAAATGAACCCAGTTTTGGGGTAAAAAAATAATTTTTGGAAAAATTAACCCACTTTGTGAGAAAACCCCCTGATTTTGGAGAAAATGAACCCAGTAATGGGGAAAAATCCTGATTTTGGGGAAAATGAACCAAGTGCGGAGTGGAAATAGAAGGTTTTGAGGAAAATGAAATCAGTTTGGACGGGACAACCTGATTTGTGTGAAAATGTACCCAGTTTTGGGGGTTAATAGGGATTTTGCAGAAAATGAACCTAGTTTCGGAGGAAAAATTCTGATTATACGGAAAATGAACACAGTTTTGGGGGAAAAAAACGGTTTTAAGGAAAATGAACCCAGTTTTAGGGGAAAAAATTATTTTGGGAAAATGAACGCAGTAATTGGGTAAAAAAACCCGAATTTTGGGGAAAATCAGCAGAGTTGGGGGGGGGAAGACTTGTAGAGAAATGAACCCACTTTTGCTGTAAAAAAACCGACTTTGGGGAAAATCAACCCAGTTTGGGAGGAAAAAATCCGATTTTGGGGAAAATGAACACTGGAGGGGAAAAAAACCTGGTTTTGGGGAAAATGAACACTGGAGGGGAAAACTAGATTTGTGTGAAAATGCACCCAGTGTTTTGTGGAAAAAAAGGATTTTGGGGAAAATGAACCCAGTTTAGGAAGAAAGAAGCTGATTATGGGGAAAATTAACCCAGTTTGGAGGGATAACCCGTTTTTGATTGAAATGAACCCAGTTTTGAGGGAAAAACGAATTTTTTGGAAATAAAGACAGTAATTGGGGCTTCTCCAAAACAACCAGGTTTTGGAGAAAATGAACACAATTTGGTGGGGAAAACCCAATATTTAGGGAAATAAACCCAGTTTTGGTGGAAAAAAAACATATTTTGGGGAAAATGAACACAGTTTTGGGGGAAAAAATGATTTTAGGGAAAATGAACCCAGTAATGGAGAAAAAATCCTGATTTTGGGGAAAATGAACCCAGTGTGGAGTGGAAATTGAAGATTTTGGGGAAAATGAAATCAGTTTGGAGGGGAAAACCTGATTTTTGTGAAAATGAACTGAGTTTTGGGGGGAAATAAGGATTTTATGTAAAATGAACCTATTTTCGGAGGAAAAAAGCTGATTATGTGGAAAATGAACCCAGTTTTGCGGAAAAACCTGTTTTCAAGGAAAATGAACCCAGTTTTGGGGAAAAAATTGATTTTGGGGAAAATGAACCCAGTGATCGGGAAAAAAACCCGGATTTTGGGGAAAATGAACACAGTTTGTTGGGGAAAACCTAATATGTGGGGAAATAAACCCAGTTTTGGTGGAAAAAACATATTTTGGGGAAAATGAACCCAGTTTTGGGTAAAAAAATGATTTTTGGAAAAATTAACCCACTTTGTGAGAAAAACCCCTGATTTTGGAGAAAATGAACCCAGTAATGGGGAAAAATCCTGATTTTGGGGAAAATGAACCAAGTGCGGAGTGGAAAAAGAAGGTTTTGAGGAAAATGAAATCAGTTTGGACGGGACAACCTGATTTGTGTGAAAATGTACCCAGTTTTGGGGCTTAATAGGGATTTTGCGGAAAATGAACCTAGTTTTGGAGGAAAAAAATTTGATTATGTGGAAAATGAACCCCTTTTGTGGGGAAAAATGATTTTGGGGGAAATGAACGCAGTAATTGGGTGAAAAACTCTAATTTGGTGGAAAATGGAACGAGTTTGGTAGGGAAAACCAAATTTGTAGGGAAGTGAACCCATTTTTGGTGGAAAAAAAACATATTTTGGGGAAAATGGACACAGTTTTGGGGGGAAAAAATGATTTTGGGAAAAATGAACCCAGTAATGGGGAAAAAAATTATTTTGGGAAAATGAACCCAGTGTGGAATGGAAATAGAAGATTTTGGGGAAAATGAAATCAGATAGGAGGGGAAAACCTGATTTTTGTGAAAATGAACTGAGTTTTGGGGGGAAATAAGGATTTTATGTAAAATGAACCTATTTTCGGAGGAAAAAAGCTGATTATGTGGAAAATGAACCCAGTTTTGCGGAAAAACCTGTTTTCAAGGAAAATGAACCCAGTTTTGGGGAAAAAATGATTTTGGGGAAAATGAACCCAGTGATTGGGTAAAAAACCCGGATTTTGGGGAAAATGAACACAGTTTGTTGGGGAAAACCTAATATGTGGGGAAATAAACCCAGTTTTGGTGGAAAAACATATTTTGGGGAAAATGAACCCAGTTTTGGGGGAAAAAATGATTTTGGGGAAAATGAACCCAGTGATTGGGTAAAAAACCCGGATTTGGGGGAAAATGAACACAGTTTGTTGGGGAAAACCTAATATGTGGGGAAATAAACCCAGTTTTGGTGGAAAAAAACATATTTTGGGGAAAATGAACCCAGTTTTGGGGTAAAAAAATGATTTTTGGAAAAATTAACCCACTTTGTGAGAAAAACCCCTGATTTTGGAGAAAATGAACCCAGTAATGGGGAAAAATCCTGATTTTGGGGAAAATGAACCAAGTGCGGAGTGGAAATAGAAGGTTTTGAGGAAAATGAAATCAGTTTGGACGGGACAACCTGATTTGTGTGAAAATGTACCCAGTTTTGGGGGTTAATAGGGATTTTGCGGAAAATGAACCTAGTTTCGGAGGAAAAATTCTGATTATACGGAAAATGAACACAGTTTTGGGGAAAAAAAACGTTTTTAAGGAAAATGAACCCAGTTTTTGGGGAAAAAATTATTTTGGGGAAAATGAACGCAGTAATTGGGTAAAAAAACCCGAATTTTGGGGGAAATCAGCAGAGTTGGGGGGGGGAAGACTTGTAGAGAAATGAACCGACTTTTGCTGTAAAAAAAACCGACTTTGGGGAAAATCAACCCAGTTTGGGAGGAAAAAATCCGATTTTGGGGAAAATGAGCACTGGAGGGGAAAAAAACCTGGTTTTGGGGAAAACGAACACTGGAGGGGAAAACTAGATTTGTGTGAAAATGCACCCAGTGTTTTGTGGAAAAAAAAGGATTTTGGGGAAAATGAACCCAGTTTAGGAAGAAAGAAGCTGATTATGGGGAAAATTAACCCAGTTTGGAGGGGATAACCCGTTTTTGATTAAAATGAACCCAGTTTTGAGGGAAAAAAATTTTTTTGGGAAATAAAGCCAGTAATTGGGGCTTCTCCAAAACAACCAGGTTTTGGAGAAAATGAACACAATTTGGTGGGGAAAACCCAATATTTAGGGAAATAAACCCAGTTTTGGTGGAAAAAAAACATATTTTGGGGAAAATGAAAACAGTTTTGGGGGAAAAAATGATTTTGGGGAAAATGAACCCAGTAATGGAGAAAAAATCCTGATTTTGGGGAAAATGAACCCAGTGTGGAGTGGAAATTGAAGATTTTGGGGAAAATGAAATCAGTTTGGAGGGGAAAACCTGATTTGTGTGAAAATGTACCCAGTTTTTGGGGGAGAAAAAGGATTTTGGGTAAAATGAACCCAGTGTGGAGTGGAAATAGAAGATTTTGGAGAAAATGAACACTGTTTGGGGGGGAACACCTGATTTTGGAGAAAAAGCATCCAGTTTTGGGGGGAAATAAGGATTTTGTGGAAAATGAATATAGTTTCGGAGGATAAAAACTATTTATGCAGAAAATGAACCCAGTTTTGGGTAAAAAACCCGTTTTTAAGGAAAATGAACCCAATTTTGGGGAAAAAAAAATTATTTTTGGGAAAATGAACCCAGTAATTGGGTAAAAAACCCGAATTTTGGGGAAAATGAACCCCGTTTGGGAGGAAAAAAGCCCGATTATGGGAAAAATGAACCCAGTTTTGGGGAAAAAATTATTTTGAGGAAAATGAAATCAGTTTTGGGAAAAAAATTATTTTGGGGAAAATGAACCCAGTAATGGGGAAAAAAAAAATGATTTTGGGGAAAATGAACCCAGTTTTGGGGAAAACCCCGGATTTGGGGAAAATGAACCCAGTTTTGGGGGGAAAAATGATTTTGGGGAAAATGAACCCAGTAATGGAGAAAAAATCCTGATTTTGGGGAAAATGAACCCAGTGTGGAGTGGAAATAGAAGATTTTGGGGAAAATGAAATCAGTTTGGAGGGGAACACCTGATTTTGGAGAAAAAGCATCCAGTTTTGGGGGGAAATAAGGATTTTGTGGAAAATGAATATAGTTTCGGAGGATAAAAGCTATTTATGCAGAAAATGAACCCAGTTTTGGGTAAAAAACCCGTTTTTAAGGAAAATGAACCCAATTTTGGGAAAAAAAAATATTTTTTGGAAAATGAACCCAGTAATTGGGTGAAAAACCCGAATTTTGGGGAAAATGAACCCCGTTTGGGAGGAAAAAAAACCCGATTATGGGAAAAATGAACCCAGTTTTGGGGAAAAAATTATTTTGGGGAAAATGAAATCAGTTTTGGGAAAAAAATTATTTTGGGGAAAATGAACCCAGTAATGGGGAAAAAAACCTGATTTTGGGGAAAATGAACCCAGTGTTTCAGAGGAAATAGAAGATTTTGGGGAAAAAAAATCAAAAATTCACCAAAAATTACACCAAAAATTTCACCAAAATCATTATTTCCCTCCCAAAACTGGATTCATTTCCCCCAAAATCAGATTTTTTCCTCCCAAACCGGGTTCATTTTCCCCAAAATCCTATTTTTCCCCCAAAACTGGGTGCATATTCACACAAATCAGGTTTTCCCCTCCTAAAACGGTTCATTTTCCACAAAAGCTTCTATTTCCACTCCACACTGGGTTCATTTTCCCCATAATCAGGGTTTATTCGCAATTACTGTGTTCACTTTCTCAAAAATCCTTTTACCCCCCCCCCCCCCTCAAAAATGGGTTCATTTATCTCAAAAACTAACCCCTTGATTTTAAAGAATCCTGGAATTTCCTTCCATGAATAGCTGCCAAAGAGAAAGCATTTTACCGGCAGGGTATTCCTCTCTCGAAGGCTTACAAATACAGGCAAAGTGAGGATCTGCTCCTGCTTTCTTGAGCAGCCTTCACAGTGTTTCCCCGGCTTTCACACCACATTCCGGCTGCAAACATTACGTTGGTCCGGAGACAGCGCCTTCTCTTGCCGGCTGGCTCTCTA